>CAEGAE010097492.1:0-17210 GCA_903067095.1 Girardinus metallicus
AATAATTTACAATAAATAGTCAACAAATTTGAATAATTTAGACAAGTTATTTTAAATAGCACACTATCCATTACACTACCAATCACCAACTCCAACACCTGAATCCGTTTTAAAGTTCCACTCCAGCTGCAGGTCATTTGTAGCCTCCGGTTTTCTTTCATCACAGTTTGCCGCATGCAATTATGAAAACACGGCAAACATTGGGAGAAAGGTTTCTGGTTTCCAAGGTGATCAGATGGGATTAAAATTGTACTTTTTTGCCTACATGCAAAGTGTTATTTGTGGCAGTGCTTCACATCTCTCTGACCACACCAATCCCATAATGAAAAATGGTGGTACCACAGAGCTGATGAGTATATGGATGGACCTAAATATTGGGTAATCTTTGAAGAAAAGTTCTTAAGAGGTTGCAACATACTTGAGGTGGGGTCAGGTTCAACTTCTACAAGGACAATGACCAAAATCATACAGCCTGCTGTGAAGATTGTAAAGATCAATGAACTTTTATGTGCTAGACAGGCCAAAACTTAAGGACAGCTGAAAATCTGTGGACTTGAAGACTAGAAAATTTGTGTTTACAGATGTCGCAGTCCATTCTTATCAAGCTTTCTCTCTTTCATGAAGAAAATAGTGCAAAATTTTTAGCTTCTATATATGAAAAAAAGGGAAACTTGATTGATTTAGGGGGAATATAAATGCTCACCACAGTTTCAGATTTGTATTGGCAAATCATTTGAAAATCATGGATCATTTTCCATCGATTTCACAATGTTGTTACGTTGTGTTGGTTTATCATCTGTAAACTACATTATTTGTGGTGGTAACCTGATCAAATGCACAAAAGTTCAGAGTATGCTCTTTCAAGGCACTATGTTTTACATAATGTCAAACTTTCAAAGAATAAAATGTGAAATGAACCCTCACAAGCCCTCTGAATGTGTCCTGGCTCCCAGTGGGCTTCATTGTGTTGAATCTGTGGTGGCTGTTGAAGCATGATAATTTAGGGAGAGAACGTGCAGCTCCTCATCAAGCTTCGCCAGCTCTAAATGGAGGGAATTGTTCGCTTTGCGACTGGAGTGACTCCATATCACATGCAGCTCATTTGGTGATCCAGAGGAGGGAGAACTTTATGAGCTGGAGTTGAAAATTTAACAAAATGTGCACAAGTTAAAGTAGTATTCCCACTGCTTCACAAATGTCAACATTTTATAGTACTTAGTTAATAATTCTGAGTATCTAAAGCACATATTTTTACATCTATTTGATTAAGCATTTTAGTTTTGGGCTGAGAATTTGTACATTACGCTACAAATAAGTGATTATGATGTTAAAGGACTTAAGGGTTGCAAACAATCTGCCGGGAGCAAAGCGATTTTTTTTTTCAGCTGTAGTATTTGCTTTTGGAACTTTCCAATGAGTGTAATTTTATTTGTCTCTTAATGTTGAATCATGAACACTGAGCTTAAGTAAGGCAAATGAAGCCTGCAGTTCATAAGATGCTGCTGTAGGTTCTTTTGTTACCTCCTAAAGGAAACAATAAGGTGCTCTTGGAACAGTTTTGGCAGGCTGGTCATTCCCAGGAAGATTCACTGCTGCTCCATTTTTTTTGTTTGTTTTTTCTATTTGTGGATAAATGCTTTAATTATGATGCACTGGCATTTCAAAACCTTAAAAAACGCTGTGGGACCTTTTACAGACTGACCGATTTTTCTTTGTTCTTTAATTTCCTAAAAATACAGTCATGATTCAGAGGTTTTTGAAATCTTAACCCCCGCTGTTCCCAGACTTTTTTCATTTGAGGAAAGAAATAAACAATTGAAAGCTGCTTTTTTGTTCACTCATCATAATCTGATATTATTTCACGATCTAAAAGAATCAAGTGCGACAAAAATGCAAAAACCAGAAATCTGTTGTTTCACACTACTGTGCATTGATGCATATTTTCAAACTGTCTTGCTTTGATGATATTTTAAAAATGCTCAGTGGGAACTGAAGGGCAAATGGTCAAAAATTCAATAATAAAAATTCAAGAAATGTATGCGTGGAAAAGTCTCATGAGCAAATAAATTCCCCCGGGCTTCCTAGTACGCCTGGGGTAATCCATGAATATATCCTTAGCAGCTGGACTGTAAAATTACTTCCGTTCTGACTGAGTCCTGAGTCCAGAGTCCTGGATTATAGATTGCTTTCTCAGTGTATCTCAGCATAGAATCTCAAAACTGTCAGTCAAGAATATTAGACCTTAATATAGTCTATAGAGAACCTCTGACTTACCTCAGAGGTTCTCAGGTTGATTCAAATTCTACGTGGTACAAAATTATGGGAAAATGTACACACGTTTGGCTCCTTTTACAAGAAGAGTCAGCATGAGAACTTTGTGCTGGAGTTTAGAAAGTATGTTATGTGAATTTATCAGCTTTAGTAAAGGCCCAAGGTCAGAAAATAAACAAAAAAATGAACAAACTTTCTAAGAATGCTGGAGCTGTTAGTGCGGTGGAGCTCTTTTGGCCTGGATTATAGGGAAGGAAGACATCTTCATAATTTGCCTGACCATTACTGCAAGCGGCCAGATGTAGATGTTTCACTCCAAGGAAACATTGTTCTGTGATCACCTTCAAATATGTTAATTCTTTCAAAGTCTAGACAAAATACATTAATAAAAGCTGAATAAACTGTTTGCATACCTGCAAATGTCGCAGAAACATACCCCAAAGACCTTGCCGTGTTTTGCAATGAAAAGTGAATCTTCAAACTGTTAACTTAAGGTACTGAGTAAAATAATGTACCAGTTTATGTTTGTGTATCACATACAATCTAAATAAAATGCTATAAAGTTTGTGGTTCTAGTGTGACAAAAGGTAAAAGTCAAGTCAAGTTTATTTTTATAGTACATTTCAGCAATGGGGTAGTTTGAAGTGTCATATAAACGTCACACAGTTATTAATTATAAAACAAGTAATAAACATTACAATTTATCAAATATTATCAAAAATAATCAGACAAATACTCATCAAATGTGTTGATCAATGATTCACTTACTATTAGTCAAAGGCAACTCTAAACAGATGGGTTTTAAGGCTTGATTTAAAGGAACTCAGTGTTTCAGCTGTTTTGCAGTTTTATGGAAGTTTGTTCCAGATTTGAGAAGCACAGAAACTGAATGCTGCTTCACCATTGTTTGGTTCTGGGAACACAAAGCAGACCAGAACCAGAATATCTGAGTGGTCTGGGAGGTTGATAAAACAATAACAAGGAATCTTTAACATGTTTTGGTGCTAAGTTATTCGTATACTAACAGAATCATTTTAAGTCTATTGTCTGAGTTACAGGGAGCCAGTGTAAGGATGTTAGAATGGGGTTGATGTAATCTATCTTCCTGGTTTTAGTGAGAACAAAAATGATCAAATGGAATGAATACAAAGTATTGCACAGCAACAATATAAATTTCCAAGTGTTTTAATGATGTAAAGTAAAAATAGCATGTGTGGAAAATATTGAATATTCTATAAAATTAACTGGTGGTTTTAACATGCATTACCTACTGTTCTGTCCCAATAAGTAGCTTGAAAGAAAATTAAATCACTCTGCATACATATTTATTCAGAAATACATAAAAGTGAGATTAGGTCTATCATGTTTATTTTATAAAAGTGTGCATTTTAGTAACTGTAAATGCTGTGCAAGATTACTTTTTTATTAAAGCAGAATGCCGAACAAACTGTTGCAATGTTTACTATGCGGAACCAAACAATATATTTCCGGTTTCACAATGTCTTCACTCTCTTGTGCAAACTGTCTTAATGTTTCACTGTTCCAGAAAACAGGGAATCACCATCACTCTCGTTGATTGTTGTGACCCGTTGTGATAGAGCACAACACTCATAGATTTGCTTGTCCCTGTTGCCAAATCCCACGAGGTCCATGATTCCCATTTGTATAACACTCACTTCTAAAGATTGCTCTTGATGTCATGTTTAGATTAGTCTGTGTTGCATTTCCAAATAATGTTTCAGAAGTATTTACGCAACAGTTTTGTATTTCTCACATCTGATGTCCATAAATGGTGAAATTAATTTAAAGAGATACTGTCTGATTCATATGTATTTTCTTCTTGTCATTGGCAATTATCCAATTTTTCATGGTGTAAGCTAATATTTTGAAGATATGCCTTCTTCATATCTTCAGATATTCTAAGGGGACACATCATACTCTCCATTTTGTCCAAGAGCTAGGATTCTACTTGTTATATCAATAACTTTATCTTGGCCAGCTCCTGTGGGAAAATACCAAAAGTGGAAAATACAAATATTAGCTCATATAGCTCTGTCAATTTTCAAATAAATAAAAAGCACACAGTGTACTCTGTAAGTGACGTCACATCAGTTGTAGTCTGTGATTCAGCAAGTCCGTTAGTGACTTGCTGAACTAATGAGCCATAGCAAAAGCAATTATTGACTGTCGTTACATTTGCAATGTCTACTTTCACAAAGCATGAACTGGCTGCCCACTGAGCCACAGAATTACAGAAACATGTGCCGAAACTTCACACCGAAGCCACCTGATAAGATCAGAGGTTTTTTTCACATGGTCTGAGAAAACGTGTCATTTACATTACTTTTAAAACATCCCTGTTTTTTCTCATCACTTGAAGACTTTTTTTTTATTATTATCTTATCCTCTGCGACTTCATGCTCTTCTCCATTTTCATAGGTGAGGAGCATGAGGCAGGTCATTGCATCATGTGGGATTACAGCAAGGGTGAAGAGAAGATTGGAAACCTAGAAGTTAGGATCATAGTGTGAGTGAAGGCTTATAGCAAAAATTGCATGTGAGCAAAATTGCAGTTTATGTTCATATTTTGTGTCTTTTTTTTATTTGGTTAGAGAAAGAAAAACATCTTCTTAACTCTATTGACTTAAAGGAGAAGTCAAATGGCCTGTTTGCAGCAGTTTGTTAACCTCACTGACCCTGATTTCACAAGACTGACATCATAGGGCCAAAAAAAAACAGTTTTCATATGAATGTGATAAAAGTGTCCTCTCTTTACCTCCTCCTAGAATGAAGAATCTCCTCCTGGTTATTGTCCATTGCCTGTCTGAGACCAGTCCAGCATAGGCTGTGTAGCTGCATGACTTCTCCTGCCTATCAATAATCAGTTCATTTATTGTGATGTCATTTACAAACCTAATCATTCCTGGTGTTGGAGCCAGAAGCCATGCAATCAAAGGCGAAGAGTCAGCATCAGTAAATTCCAGGCTTACTGCACCAATATTTATGTCTGGTTTCAAATTCTGAATGACTGCGTTCCTGCTCCTGCTTGTCAAAAAAGTTCAGCATTCAGCTGTTTGAGGAAGGTTTTTTTTATTTTCAATCTGTATGGCAGATTTCAATGCTGAGCTGAATTTAACAGCAAGCATGGCCACTTAGTTCCTTCAGTATCTGAGTGCTACATGGATTTCATTGGCAGTGTTGATCAGTGAATGTGTACTTTTCATATTCAAATCAGAGTCCGAGGTCGCTGAGCGGATCTTTTGATGAGAGCTAGTTAGGTCTTCATCGTTACTGAAATGAGAACAATGGCATGATGGTCACTGAGGAAGGTCAAAATGTTTTCAATTTTAGATGGGCACGACAATGGTGAGCTTTGAGGTGGACAGAAAACCCTGAGCAGGACAAGGTCTGTGGGGATTTAGTAGCAGATCTGAACACGTTCCTCAACTTCTGTTGTATTACTTCTTTGTTCTTTCTTCCTTTTTAGTTTCTCTATCTCGCTGATCCTTATCTGTGCTCTGTTACATGTGGCAGCCAAAACAGATGAGAAGCATATCTATCTCATCAACAGAGGGTAAAATGTTCACTGAACGTGGAAGGAGTGGTGGAATTAGGGCTGGACCCTCAGCACTAACCAGAGCAACCCACGTCTTTTTTTTTTTTCTGAAGACTGCGCATAATGCATGCAAAAACTTGAAGAGGATTTTTTTTTCACTCTGCAAAATATTTTAAAGATATGCAATAAACAAAAGTTGAAAGATATGACTACATTTTAAAGTCTGAATTGTTTCTAACTGAAAGTTTGTGGAAGTACTGATGACCAACATGTCTTTTCTAGGTTTGGCCACAAAGATGCTGAAAACAGGTTTTACAACCACAATAATATACAACCACCTTCAAGTAGACCACTTTTTATATTTAATTTTTCAATCACCTTCACATGTATATTTTTAAGATAAAAAGTCATATTTCAATTAAATTAATTATATATGTCTTATTTGACATTTTGGCCTCAGGCCGGGCGTATGGACTAAATATTGTAGACAAATTATCTTCTCCTTGGACATGTGCTGGACTCTAGTAAAGCATATGCCAAAGTTTTAAAAGGTTACAATTTAAAATCGATAAAAGTTTCATGTTGTCTGTTTTATAGGACAGTGTTGGATTGATTTCTTAAAATGAAACTGTCCTTTGGTTTCTATTTTGCCCTTTCCACCTGATATTAAAAGAACCCCCAAGAGCAAAGAGCAGTCTTTGTTTTACATAATATTTTATATGTCTTCAATAACTGTTACTATATTAATTTGAATTTTTTGTTTGCCTTAATAGGTAAAAATACATAAAAAAAAAAACATGAAAGGCAGCCAGGAGACACGACTCCCATTCAAGCAAAAGAAAGTCAGCAATAGCATAAAACAAGAAAGGTTACTTTGAAATCTGGTATTAAGATAAAAAAAACAACAACACTACCTTAAGAGCAAAAGTTCATTTGCATAAAACAATAAATGCAATCTTATGGTAATATTTGGACTGGCAAACAGGTTTCTTGCTGATTTACGTAACTTAACTCTCTTGACACAAGAAGTATTTACAAATTCCGTGTCCTTATCAGAATAATAATTCACGAATGGAGTGAAGAAATGTGTCTGGAATGAAGTTTTGTGTTTTGACTCCACCTTGGAGGGCTGGTACTGGGGGAGTCACTGCAAACATATTTTTCTTCCCTTCCGAATTTGACTTGAGGGGAAAAGTCCAATTCTGAGGGAGCATGTGAAATGGCTGTAAAATCTCTAAAAAAAAATTTTCCTCTACTTTATGTTCATATATACATATTATATTATTTTATTTTCCAGTCAGAAGCACTGACTGCACCCAGCACACAAAAACACACTGTGGATTAACTGAGTTGGTACTGACATGATTTTTAAGCCCTGAACAGTAGGTAGTGTATTTGGGACAGTAAAAACGTGTGAAGTGGGTTTGAACACAGAAAATGATCTGTTTTAAAGCTTACGGTTCAGATTGCGCACATCGAGAATTACAGAAGTGTAGGACATCTTGCACATTGAAAATTAGCAAAAGGTTGTTGTCAAGTAAAATTAAATTGAAAACAGGTTTTGCATCCAACAATATCTTTTAGGAGGCACCTTAATGTCAAAGGCGTCTCGGTGAGTCAGTGTTCATTTATATGCTGGCAGTCTGAGCAGAATCTCAGCGAAAAGATGCTGCTCTCTGACCAGTTTAATGTGATGTGAATGAATGAGCATATTATAATGCATGGCAACATTTTCTTTGTACACTGAAACCTGTTCTGAATAAATCTGAGATCAAAATTCAAAGAAAGCAAGTCATTGATTTTAGACTGAGGTGCAGTAAACAATCGATTTTATTTCTCTCATTTACAGCACTACCTTTAATTTTCACCTTTGACCAGGAAGATCAAATGCACATTCTAGTTTTTTAGGACATCTTTCGCACACAATTGTGAAAGATTGTATCTTAGCTTTTGTGTCTTTTTAAGATTTCAGTTGTCCAACTTATTACTATGGTAGCAATTTTAAAACAACAGTCTCACTTCATTCAAATCTTTCTTTAATATAAACAGACAAATCTTTTCGGTGTTTGCTTTGTGGTTTGATACTTTTTGCAGCGAGACAGGTATAAAACATTATTTTGTTTATTTAGTGAAGTTGATCAATTCATCCCTCAGGAAAATAAATATACTGCAGACAGAATCACTTCAGTTCATTAACAACCTAAAATATTTTCCCGCAGGCCTGAGTATTTAACGAAGGTTTTCACAACATCCTTTAATAAATTTTGTAAAATTTGTCATCTATTAAACCTTTCCTATCTGCAGTTTGATTTTGTTTTAGGTTTTCATTACGTTTCATTGTCTAAATAGAGGAATAAATAATCAGTTATTACATGGCTGCATTTATAAAATCATCTGATAAAAAGATGTAAAAACGTATTTTCTCCTGTTTTGGGTTTTCTATGTCACACCTAAATGCTTCCGACTAATTTCAATGTGCGACAAACAAATATGCAGTGTACTGTCAACACAAAACTGGACATTTTTTTATTTTAAAAACGTTATTGCATTTTTTTTACCCCTTAAAAATAATGTAAACATTTAATTATGTCATTGTTGCAGGATTTTAAAATTAGATGATCTGAAACTTATACGCATACAAAAAAAGAAAAACAAAAGAAATGTCCAAGGCAGAAAACGTTTTTTTTTTTTTACTCAAATATACCTCTGAAATACCAGAGTGGTGAATGAGGAAAGAGACTTCTTCTAAATAAAAAAAAAACAAGATACATCTGAATATTTTTGACAAATAAACACCAAACAAGCTTGCAGTGAGATGGTAACCATCTTGACAACAAATTTATGTTATTTTTAACGTCAAACATGAAATAAAATGTCCGTTAGCAAAATCATCATGTAATCTAAAAATCTAGGCGTTTTTATAAAGTCTCAACCTTAATAAATATATCACACCAGTTTCATAAAACAATACAACAACAGTGCTTTTTACTGTATGTTGTTTTGTCTTAGTTTGGAAAAATAGTACTGCTATTGGACAATGTGTTTTAAAACTGAAACTTCTTCAAACATGACTGCAAACCCTTGCAGTAAGACTGGGGATTACGAGCTGTCTGGCCAGTGAAGATTGCAAAACAATCGGAATATAAATCCATTACATCTGACCACTAATATCATGCAATTCTCATGGAGGGTTATTGGAATGATAGATGGAGGAAGCCAAGGTAAACCTCAGGAAAACGTGTTAGTCTGTGGGTGTTAATGGCAGGGAATGATTCAAACACAAACCTTACAGGCTACCTATGATTGAATGAGCATAAATCAGTCCAGACAGGGAAATATGCTGGTCAGCTCACACAGGAATACAGTGCCCAGTTATTTTGAAACTATCATTAAGATCAAATAATGGCTCTGGTGTGGTTAACTGATCACGATCGAATCCGATTTGTTTATGAGAACAAATAAAAACAACAAGGGCGTACAAATAACAACAATGGCAAATATTAATAATGAAGTAAAAACTAAACAGTACAATGATAATAGCAATATAAGCACAAATTAAGACAAAATTGTCACAACTCAGTCTGGTTTAACCCTTGTGTTGTCTTGCAGGTCAGAAGTGACCCACTAGCATGTTTAGCTGTAGAAAAAAAGTTGAAAAGTTAATAATTTTTTATACATGAACTTGGGTTAATACAAAAGTATACCAGGTTTTTTTGAAAATTGTGTTTTCCAAAGATGGCCAGAAAGGTTTCACAAAGTAAAAAAATATAAATATATTCTTCCTTTATTCTAAGTAAACTGGTTAGATAAAAGCAGCACATCTAAAAATGCCAAAAGAACATAGAGCAGAAGAGAAAAGACAACAGGTATGTTAAATACTGTTTCATCAGAGATATAATGATGAACATTTGAGAGATATTTTTGTGTTGTGTTCATCAGGGAGATCCCCATTCTTGAAAGGATTGTCAAATGAAATCCATTTAATAATTTGGAGGAGCTTCACAAGGCTGAAGCAGAAGTGAATGTATTAAGAGCCACCTCACATACACAAATATTCCCCTTGTCAAGCCACTCCTAAGACAACGTCAGAGGTGTCTTACCTGGACGAAGAAGAAAAGGAGCTGCACTGTTACACAATGATCCAGAGTCCAGTTTTCAGATGAAAGTTTTGCATTTAATTAGGAAATCAATTTCCCAGGGTCTGGAGGAGAGGCACAGAATCCACGTTGCTTGAAGTCCAGTGATGATTTGAGGTACCATGTAGTCTGCTGGCGTTGACCAGCAGTGTCCAATGTGTTTTCTGAAATCACAATCAATGCAGCAGTCTGCTAGGAAATTCTAGAGCATTTCATGTTTCCCTCTGCTGACAAGCTTAATGAAGATGCTGATTTTACTTCCCAGCAGGACTTGGCACTGTCAAAGATTCCAAAAGCTGGTTCAATGACCATAGTGTTCCTGTTCTCGATTAGCCAGGATCTCCACTGACCTAAACACTGTAGAAAATCTGTGTTGTTAAGAGGAAGATGAGAGACGCCAGACCCAACAAGGCAGCTAGCTGCTGAGGAGGTGGATGAATGATATGAGAACCAGGATCACCCAGAACAGCTGGATCAGACACTGAACTGAGGAGCTGAGAGAAAATGTCTTAATTAACACAGAAATAAACGCAAAAGGGATCTAGCAGAAACACAAAACTGACAATTAACAACAACCTCAAATGATGCAAAATCAGAATCAATGTGAAAAACAAACTCCAAACAAACTCCATTTTAGGAGAATAATTGAGAATTTTTCAATGCAAACAGTTTTCACTGAGCTGCAAAGTTTGACACTAACTGAACGGCAACCAACATTAGGAGCTTATCACTTCCACTTGTCAGCTGGATTGTTGTTTACATTCCTCTGCAGGGCTGAGATGGTGCAGACTGATGGTGAGGTCATCCATGTCCACTGGTCTCTGTGAAATAAACTGAGAAAAAAAGACACACTTCCAAAGACCTCTTGTTCACACCAGGAAAGGAGCTGAGAGGTGTGAACTCAGTTGACATGTTCCTAACAAACACTGAGGCTGGATAACATGCACAGAGGGAGATTATTTCCACACTGTAGTCAAACCGTTGCCTGTTCAAACCAAACGCCTGATACACAGGCTTCAAGGCTCAATCAGAAGCTTAATGCTAATGTTTGTTTAAATATCCAAATTATATTCATTATCTTCTAAATCATCTGACATTAACTCTTTAACTGTTATGGTTTACAAGTTTATGTTACAGTCTAAAAGCTAAAAGAACATCAATGAAGCAGAAAAAATTCCAAAAAGCTTTTCATAAATCATTCTGGTTTGTTCAATGAAGTTAGCTTGACAGTTTTTATTTTATTTGTTTAAATAAAATAAAATACATAAATTAAATAAATACATCTCTATTTTTGATGTATTTTGCCTTGCAACAGCATCCATAGCCAACAATTTTTTTTTGACATTTTGCCATGCTAAAGTCAATATTTAATACTTATTTAATTGGGATTTTACTTCATCAATAAACACAAAGTGGCATATAGCTAAGTAAACAAATAAAAATAGTTAAGTATGCAAATAAAAATTCTGCATGCACTTGTTTTTATTATTCATTGCAAATGCAAATTGCATTTCCTTCATCTCTATTTTTAGGAATCTTTGGCTCTGGCGATCTTTATTAAAAGTAAAGGTCAGTAAAGGAAACAAGATGAGGAAGGAAGGGAACGACAGGCAGTAAATAGCACAAATCTGACAATCAAACCCAGGAAAGCTTCATCTAGAGTTATGTGGAACTGAGCCACACGGCTCCAATTAGCTTTTACCATCTTACTTGGTCCTGTTGAAAGGAATCATCCCCACAACGAGATGCTGCCAAAGCTACATTTTTATTGTATCCATGGTGTTATGTGTTGTAGTGTTAGATTTTGCAAAAGGATTCATCTACATGACCAGTGCACTTTCATTCACATGCAATGGCTATTCGCAAAATGCAAATGGAAGTTGTTTTTTAACAGATGTTTCAAGTGTTCTTAACCCCACATCTGTTGTTAAATCAGCACATCTTAAATTACCAAGAC
This sequence comes from Girardinus metallicus, assembly GCA_903067095.1. NCBI lineage: Eukaryota > Metazoa > Chordata > Actinopteri > Cyprinodontiformes > Poeciliidae > Girardinus > Girardinus metallicus. The sequence continues at coordinate 11,921 of CAEGAE010097492.1, forward strand.
CTTGCAAAAGTATTGTTTCGTCCAAAATGCATTTTCATAAGGAGGCCGGTGCACTGACTATGTTTCAGTGTGAGAAGTAATCGGAAAGAGTAAGTGGCTGTTGGGTCTGATGCTTTCCCTTCATATCAGCCTAAGCTCTTGTCAGAGATGATTACACATTAACATCTCAAAGAGAATCAGTGACCTCAAACAAGACGCAATTAAAGCAACTGATTAGAAATACTATTGCTGCTGAGAAGGAACGGAGACTTCTTTGTCATTTTTTTTTTCATTAAAGTTTGTGGAAAATAAACATCTTCGATGATCTTACCTCTGTGAGCTCTTTGTTCTATTCTGTCAGTTCAGTGAAGTGGAAAAAAATATATCTCATGACTCCGTGAACCATATTTTGATCAATACATGAATAAAATCCAGGCTTAGGTAAACAAACATTTCCTGGTGGTTGTCTTCCTGTGCTCATCTCCATGACTTTTCAGTCAATTTTAATTAACCTTTCCCATCTCTGCTGGTCACCCCTTTCTTTGCACAGTTCAACCTTTCTGTTACTTCATGATTCTCTTCTCAAGCTCAAGTAATGATTCAGACGCACAAGAGATGAGGTGTGTGGAATAGAGCAAAACAGAATTAATAGAACAAGATAGTGACTCTCTTACATTTATCTTTGCTAAATCTCACAATAATGAAAATATTTTTCATTATATTTCACATTCAGTTTGGGAAAGATCATGTGATGATATCAGGCTTTGTAAGCTTTTGATACATCAATTTAAAACAGCTTATTTAAACACAGACAAAAGACCAAGGACGAAATCAGACAAGTATAAATGCCAATTTTTATGTCCAGCCTTCATCATTTCAGGAAAGAGATGGGTTCTGTGTCCTGGAGATAAACTATTTTGGGGTGAAAATGTGCCACTCAAACCCAGAACAAAGGTAAAAGGCCTTGTGAAGATGCTGGTTGAAGCTGATACACAAATGTCATTATCCACAGTGAAACAAATCATTGATGGGCACAGGCTTAAAAGTCACACAGAAAGAAAAAGTCAGACCTTTTAAAAGGACACATGATTCATTTTTTGGAGATGAAAGTAAAATTGCAGATCATCATGACCATCATTACATTTGGAAGAAAAAGCCTAAGAATGCCAACACTACTGACTGTGAACTACAAGGGTGGCAGAATCCTGCAGTGTAGATATTTTGCTGCAGGAGGGTATGATGCACTTCACAAAATAGATTGCATCATTAAGAAACTCTAAATTTTTTTTACTCTCACAGGAAGCCAAAGAAAACCCACTTTTCTTTTAGGGCCCTAACTACAACAAAATTGACATACAAAAAGAAAAGCACAGTGTTGCTATTTTAATTTGGTTTAACAGAATTAAAGTATAAATAAATGTTTAATTTTTTTTGTTTTGTTTTAACACATTTAAAGCCAATGTATTTTGATAAATTCCTGAAGCCAAAATTAACACTTTTGATTTTTTAAAGTGTTTTTAATATAACTTTTTGATCAAAATAAATAGATTTTTATTAGTAGTGAAAAATTTATAACGTGCTAAATTACACTGTTTTAGGAAGCCAGATTTTAGGAAGCTAAAATCAGCTTGATTTTTAAAATTAAATTAATTCTATTTAAACTTTTCAAAAACAAAAGAGAAACATCATGCTTTTCTTTGTATCAGGTTGTCTCTTCCATATCATTTTAAGAAGCAATAAATGTTGTTGCATAACCAAAACGAGTTTTCTCACTATTCTCGCCTCCTGCAACTCCAAATGTTTTGATTCTCTTCCATTAACCAGCACAGCTTTTGACTGAGAATATCATTTTACCCATAGGGAGTTATGATTGTTATGTTTTTGCCAAACCATTAGAAAGCTCCGTGTCTGCTTCATTCTGGTACTATGCATTGACAATATACAGCAGTAATGCAAAGCTTTTAAAAATGATATCTCTTTATCCCCAGGTAGGTCATTGTTTCTGTAACAGCAGCCCTGCTGCAGCAAATGACAAAACTGTGAGGTTTTATGTACCATGTAGAGAGCATAATGGGGCTTTAACCATCACATTAAGGGGGTGCAGTTGATTTAACATTAATCTTGTGTTTGAATTGGTGAATTAAAGCATCAATTATGTTTCAACTTTGAGGTTTAGTTTTGACATTAGAGCTGCTTCTGTAAATGCTTTAAATCATTACAAAAACTTATCATACAAAAAAAAAATATTTACAATTTCTGCAAAATTACAGCTCAGCTGGGATGCTGTGGTGGCACATGAGTAATGCACAAACTGAGGCATTAGTCTTTGACATTTCTGTCACAGGTTTGAATCCTGACCTGATGACTTTTACCACATGTCTTCTGCCTCTCTCACTACCCACTTCCAGGTCCAACCACTCAAATGACGGCCACTAGAGACTATAAAGCCTCAATAAAAAATAGAAAGCAACAAGAAATTGCATTAGATATCATGTAATTTATTTAACAAAACAAAGAAAATATTAAATTAAATACAAAAATTAATTAAAACATAACTTAACTTGTCTTTACAGATTCCAGAAGAAATGAGAGGATAGGGTGCTTTCAGGAAGTGTTATTTAAATGCATTTGTTCAGGTCAAGATATTTGACCACATCTTTTAAAAAAAACAGTTTTGGGAATTTGATCATTGCAGTATTATGCTGTATTTTAGTTCAATGTGAAGAAAAAAGACATCAGCAATTATGTCTCTCAAAAAGACATAAAGCCATTTGTATGCAGTTTTGAGAGAACAATTTAACAGCCACAAAAGAATAAAAATAAAATTTTAACCCATGTGTTTTCATAGCTTGCTTCTTTTAATTTGAGGATTTCAAATTGAATTTTATTTATGTAAGTTGGACTGTCTAATAACTGAGTAAAATGGGATTTTTACAGTCAACTTATTTTAACTTCACAGCCATACTGAAAGTAAACTTGCTTTGAAAGGGGAATAAAATCTCTATAAAAATTTAACCAATCTAGAATGTTCAACTAGTCTACAATTAAAATTTCTCAAAATAACTCTTTGTAGCTCTCCTCAGATTCTACACTAATGATGTTTTTTGCTGAAAGCTTCTCCTGCTTCTATCCTGCATCTCCCAGCTTGTAGCTGGGAGATGTAGGAGAATACAACAGGAAAAAATGGCAAGCTGTGCTGCTGACTTGCAATGAAAAAAAAAACTGGTCTGGAGTGTCATATTTTCTATAATCACTCCTCACTTCCACTGACATTTACCCGATATTCTTAAAAATCATTTCTCAAAGCAGAAGAACGGTCTAAGTTTAATGTCAAATTGTTTTTTAATTCAGAAGGAAAACCTTATTTTTCTGTATTTCTCCAGAATTGGAAGCTTTGCCTTTTGTAAGTTCTGTTGTTTACCTCTTTTATCACTGCAGTGAGCCTGCTGTGTTGTCTATGAATAGAGAACAACTGCAACGTGTAATAATAGGACAAATTGCTCAAAACTGCAAGACTTGAAGGGTGTGTTTATATCTGCATGCAATCTGCTTTGTGAATCATCTCCAGATGAAAGACAATATTGGATGCAAAATTTCTGAAAAAGATTTACTCCACAGTTTTTCCACTACAAAGAAATAGATTCATGTTGCCTTTGGATAACTTTTTGTTTGAACTGATGCTAAGAAAACTATCTGGATGAAAGTGAACAATATGTTTTGCAAAAAACATGCCAGTTGTCACAGAAGTTGGCTTTAATTAACCTAAAGGTTAATTAAAGCCTTTAGGTTTTAATTAACCTTCAGTATAAGACAAAGACAATGATACAAATATGAATTAATCTCTTCATCAAAATATTCAAGAGTCAAATATGAGATTGGTCCATATTAGAATAAGCAATAATGTTGCACATTTACGAAAATAATGACTAAAACAAGTGTTGCCATGGCTCATCCAGAGTCAATGCAGCATTGATTTGTATCACTGCTGCAAAGTGTGAACCAAAGTTGATCCACTTTTTAGGGTTTAAAGATATTGATAAAAGGAAATACACGTAGCTACTTGGTAGAGAATTATAGCAATTGTCTTTCATAACATTAAATCAACTCAAATCTTTTAATAGAGGATTTTCAAGTTTCAAGTTCTTGCGATTTGTAAAATATTAATCACATTTTTCAACAGATAGATTTTGGCACACACAAGAATCAGTTCATTTTCATTCGTCAGCCATTCATACCAGATTAATACTGATAGGGTCTTAATGCTAGAATAATATTTCACGTAGAAAAAAATGAGGCGACATCTTGTCAGTGTGGATAGCAACGTATGTGTGACACAGCGTATCTTTTTTAACACTGCCTTGGTTTAACCGTGTGACCATCCATGTAGAAACACTCAGTACTGACTGACTGCTTGTCTCTGAGGAAACAAACTGAGACACTCACAGATTTAAGCGTCAATGTCCCTATCGCTCTGACAACATGAATGCCCATCCAAAGTGACAGACTTGACTAAATTTTGTGGGAGCTCTGAGACTATATGGAATTGTCTAAAATTCAACAATGTTTTTTTGTTTTTTTCCCCAAGTAATTTAACTGAAAACTGCTTGTCCGTATACTAAATGAGTCCTTAAGGAACGTGAAGAAAAAATTGCAAACCAGCGCAAAACAGTTGTGTACATGTTATGCAAGATACTGAGCTGCAACACTTTTGCTGCAAAATTAGAATTTTTTTTTTTTTTTTTTTTTAAATCTGATGCATCTGTTGCAATGCAGGAGGCTTATTACCTGAGTGAAACGTGAGACATGAGACTGAGATGCAAGGCAGATTCAAATAGTGTGACGAAGGCATAATGATGAGAGTTATCATGAACACTGAGAAGTTAATAGGATGTTGTGAGGAAAATAAAGTTTAATATAATCTCAGAAAAAAAAAATCTCCATTATAGAATAAGATGGCAAAAAGTTTGGTACTTCAAAAAAAAATCATGCTTATGTGTTTTTTGTTCTGAATCATGATGAGCACGTTGTGATTTTAGCAGCAGTTATTCACATATTTTGGCAATGAATTCATTGTGAGTTTAATCTCATGAAACACAATGCCACTGATGTGTAAGTGCTGATGAAGATGCAATAGCTTGAAAGTGAAAGTGAAACTGAAGGCATGACCTACTTTTTGATAAGTTCAGGCAATATTAGAAAATTTTATTGCCACTCAGTCAATTGGTACTAATATATGAAAAAAGATTTCAAAAAGTCGAACTACAGTGAAATTATAATAAAATAACTTAAATGGAGATTTTATATATATATA
>CAEGAE010097497.1:0-11808 GCA_903067095.1 Girardinus metallicus
GAATTGTGCAGTGATATCAAAGAAGGTCCAATGTTAACATGTAACTCTGTCTGTTAAGATGTTTTACATTGAAATAGATTTAGATTTTAGTACATGTGACCACTTAATGCTGCACATTCAAAGAATGACCGTTTGCAGTTCTTTATAATCCATAAAATGTTTAGAAAATCTGCTGTGCATAATAATTTGGAACAGAGCATTTTGAGGTTTTTATTTTTGAAAAAATTACTGTTCTCATTGGGAGGTTTGTTCAGTGAAATTTGATTTATACTGTAATTGTTCATAAATTGAAAATTATACTGACCATCATTTGACCATTTAGGAAAATCTGAGAAAATATCACTTGCATAATCATTTGGAAAATGGTGTAACAAGACATTTTCCCCATGTTATAAGTGAAATAATCTGACACTTTTCCATCAATGTTAAGGAATTATTAACCTAAAACAAGCACCTGTGTGTTGCTGAAAAATTACTTGTAAGTTATTTTTCTTTGTCTTATTTCAAGTTTACCAAGATATTTGAACTAGAAACTAGACCAAAAAAATTACTTTGTAATATTTTGTGTTTTTGCAGTGCACCTCTTCGATAACCTGACGAATTGGACTCCAGCAGACGTGCGGTGGCAGAAAATCCCCGCCAGGCACAGAGGACACTGGAACGGGTCAGGTAGGACTTGACAGGCCTGATGGGGGTCACACTGTGGACTTCCATGAGGCTGAGTGGAAGGATTACGCAAGCGACGGCCATGTTGGGCCGACAGATGGCCTGATTCTGAAACCAACGGGTAAGCCAGGGCACCCACACACACTCGGTGGAGTCTTTGATCATCCAAAGCACAGCAAGGGTCGATGCATCATGTGCCAAGCGTGACAGGAAGCCGTGACATCTGTGGACGTGTTCCAGAGACAAGGATCACAATCCTACTGTCAAAATAAATACGCAGCTTCGCTGTCGGATGCTCCATCAGCCGTCTGATAACGCCGCTGCTGCTCCACCTGTGATGCCATCAGCTGTGGTGCCAGCTGTATGTCTACAGTTGACGTTAAAAGTTTTCACACCTGTGATAAAGTGCCAGTGTTTTGTGATTTAGAAGAACGAGACCAAAGTAGTGGCGGGCTTGATTTGGTTGTATCACGATATTTTGTGATGTTATTGTGATAACGATAAAAATGTTCGTGAGAGCTATTTATTACCTCTTTTTTTCCCCATAACTGTATGGATGTGACTGTATGAAATGGCAATCAAAGGCCCACAAGGACAAACACTGCTCTTGAAAAACCAATTTGAAATAACCTTCTTTAGAATGCCAGTCTCATAAAGAAGTGTGATTTGTATCACCAAACTGCACAGTGTTTCTGTATTTAACCATATTTTCAAGTTTTACTGATATTCTGACTGGGGAGAAATAAGTAAAACAATGCCAACAGCAGAGCCAGTTTCAAACAAACATATTTGGAATTTATCCTGACAACGACAAATCAAAAATTCTTGTCATGGTGAGAAATTTATCTTGATAAATGATTAACGATGCGATAAATAATCAAGCCTTGACCAAAATAAACATCGTCATGGCAATTTCCATCTTCAATGTGATCATAACCTGTTCAGCTTAATTGTAAAACCAAAAAAGGAAAGAACGACAGTCTCTTTTTGAAAGACTAAGGGAGAGTTAAGGTGTTTTTTCATTGATGAGATGTAACATTCTAATCCTACATGTTGTGTTTTCATCACTTATAAGTGAAAAAGCCTCATAATTAAGAGAAATGAAGACTTGAAAACATTGATTTGTGTGTAATTCATTTATATGATGTGTTAGTGAGTTACTGAAATAAAAGGATTAAGAGTGTAAACAACTTTCCAAACACATGGGTTCAGGTTATTATTTCTTATTTATCTTTATTTCTCTCACATTTGTCTTTGAAAAAAAACTGAAATTTTAACAGGGATGAGTGAAGATTTTATATCCATTGTACCTTCCCTTCAATGCTCTGCATGTGTAGCAAATCCTGATCCAATTAAACCACGATTCTGCTTCTGAGCACTGCGTTGTTGTGATTTTTTTTTTTTTTTACTTTGACTGGAAATGTTGGCACGTTTTCTCCCGCACCACCATCAAACCCGGCCGGGTTCTGACGGTTCGGCTTCCCACTGCTCTAAAAGGCGCTGAGGCACCGCGACGCTAAAAACCAGTCAGCGTTTCTCCACTGGAAATAATCTCCTGACAGTCGCCGGCAGACTCTTCACCTACAACCGCTCTTTACTACGCTAATACAAGGAAAACATCCAGTCCGTCCTAGGAGAGGTAGCGCATCACTTACTATTTAAACACTCAATACCCCGTTGAACACAAATCAAATGACTCGGTAGTACAAAAAAAAAAAATCCTTCACACAAAATCCCTCTTTTTCTCTTTTTTTTCCCCCCCAGAAATGTCACACTAGATTATTTCCGGTGTGAGTGTGGATGCTTAATCCATTTCCGTGGCTGGAGAGTTGATTGGTGCATTTAAGTTCAGAATCCAGCGTGAGAGGAGCTCGCTGCCTAATGCGTGACCTTGTGAGGGGATCTGTGGAGGAGAGGACGGCTGCAGCCTTCCCCCTTACTGTAACACACGCTGCTGTAGTGGATGTTAAAAATATGCTGGTTTAAGATAAAAAAAAAGAAAAAAAAGAACCCTTAGTCCATTTACTCAGACCTACTTGATTTTGCGACCTGATGACATCAATGCGTTTTTTTTTGTGTTTGTTTTACACATGTTTTACAATATGTCAGGATGACTTAAGTATTACCTGAATGTGCAGCTGCCCCTCGGCTTTCTGGAGCATTGCACTGAGTGCCAGCTCACTCTGTAGCTGTCCTTTCTGCTACTACAGCCACGTTTCAGTAGATCTTCAAACCGGCAGAAGGAAACGCAGCTTTCAGATAAACATAAACAGGATTTCAGGTTTATTAAAATAGATTTACTGCTGTTAATGATTTTTGTTGAAATGAGGGTATGCTGAGTTTTTCGAATTTACAATCATCTACCGTTGCGTCGTTCTGTATTTTACCAGTTATGATGTAATTAGTAGTTTTAAGATCTTATTTATTGTGTCGGATTTCAGAAAGGAGAAATCAATTACGTATTACATATTGATACTTGTAAGAAAATTTTCTGCCTACCTTATAAACTGTAATATTGCATTTAGTTGAAAAAGATGAGTGAATATAACTTGACTTTGATCAAGGTTTTGCTAAAACTTTATCAAACTAAGTCCAGTGAATTTTGGGTTATATTGTGTATCACAATGTTGACTTAGAAAAAAATAATTACGTGGATTTAACTTGTTTTGTTTTGTACATAGTTATACTATGGACTTGATTACAATAAGTTGAAGGCCTTTTGAGGTAAAAACATTTTAAAAACTACCTTTGTTAATTTGAAGAAATGTGAAAATATGTGTGAGAGTGCATTGTGTCACCAGTAGCAGCAATTAATTAAACCACTTTTTTATTTGTCAGAAAGTTTGTTTATAGGTAAACTCAAAAGCTTCATCAAAAATGAGCCTATATTTCAAAGCTGACAGCTTATCAGCTTTTTTTTCCATACAAATCTGTACCATGAGTAAGTTGTATGTTCATTTCCATAACAACCCTACTGAAAAGTCACTTTATGAAATGCCAAGCAAATACAAAGATGTGTAAAATTAAACCAGGAAGAGAGAACGTCAACGCAAAGGCAGCTAGCATTACTGCCATGCAGCGCAAAGCTATGTTAGTTAGCTAAATACCCAAAATGAGACACAGTACAAGACACTAAAGAACCTTAAAAACGTTCAAGACAACCCACAAGTAATATACAATTATCAGCACCAACAGGCTACAAACCAGCTTAATCCATTTTGTTGTCTTTATTAAGCAAAACTGTTACAGATATCAAACTCGGAGCTAAATCAGAGAGCAGACACATCCCTGGTGTGTGTGTGTATGTGAAGAGAAAAGTACAAAATGTTGGCTCACCTTCATTGTCAGTTGTTGTCACAGTCAACCTGTGGGGCACTCGAGGTGAGACTTTCAGTGCTGCTCGTATCTGGTAGAAGCTGAGAAGACACAAAAACCCTACAGTTAAAAATACATGTAAAAAACAGAGTTAGACACTTCCTTTTGATAACACAACACCAAGAATTGTTCCAGTTTTCAACTAATATTTTACATAGAAATTTATGTAGATTTTGGTACTAAAAAAAGTTGAAAACTACCTTTGTTGTTTTTTTTTTGGCTAGCGTGGCATTTAGCTATTTGCTAACCCTCTGGCCCTTTGAAATGCTGGATTCAGCCATATTCCAGCTTCAAAAATGTGAAGTAGTATCAATAATGTGGAGTGGGATAGACTTCCACATTTATGATGCTGAATTTAGAATATTTCAGTATCAAAAATGTGAAATTTGGTCAGAATTTGGATTTGTGCTATTGAAGTGGGACACTGTAGCATCTAAGACATAATCAAGCTAAGACATGTACTGGAGAAACAGTCTGATCCGTTAGCTTACTTTATTTTTTTTTCTTTTCTACAGAGAGCTTCAATTCAACTTAAAAATTCAAATATTTATATATTAGACATACCATTGTGTACCCTTTCTCTTACATCCAGAGATCTGAACGTAAGAGAAAGTCTGTTATTTCATTTAATGTTTCATTTTTGTGCTAACTGCTAAAAAAAAAAAGTTAATGTTTTAAACTATAGACACCCTAATAAGTGTTTAAAAAGGTTGAATGCAACATTTTGATTTTGTCTACATGATATTATGAAAATATTATAATTTAACTACAGGCAGCCTAATTGAAACTCCTTAAACACTTCCACGTTTTGATAGATTACAACTCCAAACTTTTTATATATTTCATTTGATTTTATGAGACATATCAGCAGGAAGTAATAGAATAATTTTGAAGAGGAGGAAAGAAGACATTTTTTTGTTTTACAATTAACATGTGTATCCAGCCCCATGAGTCAACACTAAGTAGAAGCTACACTACAAGTACAGTGTTTTGAGTGTGTCTCTGCCAGCTCTGCACATGAAGACTGTTCGCTCAATAATTAGGGAAGTAAATACTTGAACATTCTCTGATAGACTTTAATTTGGGCCCCATTGGCATAATAATGTTAATTATTTGCAGGCTAAATACAAACATTTACAGCTGACAGTGTAACAGGAACATGTATGGGTGATTACTTATGAACCAGAAACACGGACCCCAGATGGAATACTATTATTGCTGTTCCAGCATCAAAAGACAAACAAAAACTAATTCTGACTGCGGTGGATGTTTTGCCAATTTTTAATAAGCATGGAAATGCAATTTGTAAATTACTTTAGCAAAAAAAAAAAAAAAAAAAAAAAAAAAGGGTTAAAAATTAAAGCCATTGTAAAACATTTTCTGTTTCTTAAACAAAACCTTCATCAAACACAGATTATGACTCCACCCCTTGCCTACATTAACGTATATTTATTGATTTTTCCACAGTTCTTTATGATGGACACTGCACACACTAATCATGTGATCTTGCAAAGATAATAAACCTGCAACATGTTATGTTGGCATGATTGACATCAAGCTCATCTTCAGTTTGATTTGCTCTTTGACCTGGTGCATGCTAATTACTGTACCTAATAAAAGTTAATGACAATGCATGTTGGATTATGTATATTTCAGTACTACAACACCAGTGTAGTCCTGCAATGTGAAAGGATTAATGGGTGGCAATTTATCACACGCATATTTTTTAAATTATTATTCTGCAGCCATAACAAAGTTTTATTTGCAAAGCAGCTGTACTAGATATTTAGGTCAATGTTTGGAATGTTTGAAACTCTGTCATGCTATTCAAACTTCTTAGGACCATGGTAGTTTTTTTTTTTCAACTTTAAGCCTGGAAATTTGAACTAAGCACTAAATTACATAACAAATTCAACCAGTCTCCTGTGTTTACGACAAAACGTGTTCTTACGTTTACCTCAAAACACAAGAAAGTGAAAAATAAATAAATAAATCCAAGCCCTGTTGTACTGCGGCACTACAAAATCATGGTAATACTTGGGATACTTTGTATTTACTGTTGTGGTGCTTGGTAGGCCAGTTGCAATAAGCAACAAATCCATTAATTGCATGATAAAATAAAGTGAAAGATAATTTCCAGGTGCACTCTTGTTTGATTTTGTCACGTGTCTCTCTGTTTCTATCAAAGAAACAGAGCAAATGTGTAAGTTTTGTATTGCTCACATCTGCTAACATGCTTTGCATAGTTTATTTAAATCTCTGTTTTTTTAAAGCCTGATTTTACGAGCCACACCTCAGTGAAAGATATTTCTCTCCTATTTTAAATGAATGTAGGTGAGGCAGTATGCATTTTCTTTACAGAGCTAATATCTGCTTTAATTCAAACTCCAACAATCGATGCTTGGAACAAACTGAAATATGAAAACTCGTATTTGTCGGACACTGTGGGACTCAGTGACGGGTCAGGTCAGGTCGGTCTGTCTCTGAACACAGACACGGCTTCACTGTTCGGTAGAGCAGAAGAGAATGTGAGTCTGGAATAAATATGGACAGATTTACATAGCCACATTGATTCACTGTCTCCTGCACTAAATTTTATTAAATCCTATTATCATTCAGTCAACTCAGTTATAATTTATAGGTGTCAGTTTCCCATTTATCAGTGCAATTCTGAACTGTAAATTCTGAAAGATCTGCAAGAATTTATTCCTATTATTTTTTACTAACTAGGTGAAAAAATGTTTATCAGGGTTTTAAAAACAACCAGCAAACAGACAGAACATTAGCTGAACATCTTCAATGCCCTTCAGTCCTGAACAGGGATTAGGATTAATGCTGTAATTTCTGTTCCACAGTACAAAGGCTCTAAATCTCTGAGACATAAACATTACTGTTCTACAACCCACCAGAGCTCAGCTCTGTGCCTTGCTGACACTCTTCGCTGCTATGTCAGGGAAGGAGGCAGACTGTGGGAGCAGAAATATTAGTTCACTAAGATAAAAGCACAATTGTGACGAAGCTTGAAGCTTGAAGCTTGAGCATTTTTAATTTGGACTTGAAAAATCTATTTTGCTGAAGCCGGTGTTTTACACTGGCCAGTGGAACGTTTTGTTATTTTGTTTTAATCTTCTTGCGGATACATCTTGCTGCGATTAACAATTCCTTTTTTTTTTTATCTAATAAAATACCAGAGAAAGAAAAGACAAACTTGCTCTGTTGTCATTTCATTTGCTGAACCAGTTTGTATGTAATTGTTTTTGTTGGATGAGCTGTAAATTAAAGAGCTACTCCAATTAAATGACTTTAAGAAAGTGCAAGGATGAGACTATATGTGCATATGAATTAGACGATTCATATGCACATATAGTCATATGCACATTTAAAATACTTTCTCAATGCTTGATGTAAGCGCAACATGCAGAAATCGACGTTGCGATTTCTGCATGTTAGATGTTTAGAAGGTCAAAGGTCAACCTAACATCCTGGTTGTCAACAGAAAACCGCTGTGAATTAGACAAAGCATAGAATTAGCCTGAATTCTATGCTTTGTGCTCTGAGTGACGTCATGCCTTATTTTTTATCTTACATTAAATTTAGAGTTCCTATTTGCACTTTGTGAACCATTTGAAAGGTTTGTTGCAGTTTATGTTTACACGTTTAACCAACGTAGTTATAGTTTGTCAGTTTCAGCTTTTTAACTATTTATTTTACATTGATTGTTTTACTCTTAACTGCACTGACTGAATAAATTAAAGTTGTGTTGTTTTTACATGTTTGACAAAGCATGTGAAGCTACTGGTGGATTTAAATGTACTGGTTCAGCATAATTAAACAAATGTATAATTTACTACATTTATGTCTGTTAAAAAAAAGAATCATTTTAAGTCAATTCAGCAGTTTTTCTGCATCGTATCAGCTGATACTAAACCTCAGGTATCGGTATCAGAAGTGAGAGAAAGTGAATCGGTGCAGCCATAGTTTGCACAGAAGCCATTAAGTTTTCCATATTTAAAGAACAAGAATGTTAGCTGGCAGATTTTCCTATACCAATAATGTTTCACTTGATTTTCCTTTATTTTATTTGTATTCTCTTCATTAACAGATCCACAGGAAATGTTGTTGTTGACATGAGTTTGGCAGTTTAAAGCCAAATCCGCCCGGATCAGCAACAATGTTCGAAACTGGAAAATCTATTCTTATTATGATCAATAAACACATCATACTAAGTAAAGATACACATTTGCACTGACATCTGTTATTTTCAACATATCATGTTGATTCAAATATTTGGTTTAAATTTTTATAATTGTCCCAGCAACAACAAGCTGCCCTAAAAGTACGCAGACATTGAGAAGGTGATCAGAACAGATGGTAGATGTTTAATGCATGAATACCTCAGTCACATCTGGAGCTGGTGCAAACCCATCTTTCATATCTTTTATACATAACTCAACACAACTCAGCTACATTTCATTAATTCGGCAAATTCAGCAAGAGAGAATCCGCTTCCCCTGGAACTCAACAAGTCTGCTTTTAGTTTGAAAATTTTCTCATTCTTTGCACAAGCTATCTACCTTATTAGCGCGTTTCTCTTGCAGAGCAAATAGCGTCAGCTCAGACATGGCCATGAAGTGCAGCATGTGTGTGACATTTGTACGCTCTTTTTAGATCAAGTCTCTTCCCGTCTACACGTAGAAGTAGGCAACCTGCTAGCTAAAAAAAAAAAAACGGCCAGCACGGTTTGAGCTCGTTTACGATCACCAAATATGAAAATAAAAGCAGTCGTGTTAAAACTGAAATGGTGTCACCAATAAGCCTTAGTAACACTGTTATTGTTGAAGTACAAGTATTTGTTAGGTACCACAAACACTTGAGAATCCCTCTAAAAATTCTAACTGCATTTTTTTATAGTTCAGACACCAAATAAACCTTCATAAACTCCATAAGCTAACATCCTGGTCTTCCTTATCTCCACTCTTTGGGACAGAGCCAATCAATGTGGAGGTAAAATGAATGCCGCTCCAGGATTGGATACTTTACAAATGCCAGCCAATAGCATGTTAAGTAGCATTACACAACGTTATTTCAACTTCACAAGTTTCATTATAGAGGATTTTTGATATGCTCTTTTAAAGAAGCAATTTTCCATGAATAATTTGGAATCACATTCCACAGCAAAATCCACAAACATTTGAATGTGTGAATTCTGAACCAATGCAGAACCATTTACTCTATGAATTTTTTTCAGTCTTTGGCAAACACACAGTTCTACCTTGAAACGGTGGAATTTTATTCAAGAAATCAGGCCAGAAGAATCTCATTGTGACTCATACCTATTTACATAAACACAGACATGGAACCACTAAGAATTACTCATCCAAATCTTTACATATAAATATAATTTATTTGTGTTTTCATCACTAGCAGAGTTATAGGGTGGAAATAAAATAAAAATAACACTGTTTATAAATGACTAATGCATCCGAAAGGTTTTGAAGTTTTTATTACTTTGTTTCCCATTAGACAGAAAACTGAAGCATTCTGTGTTGCTAAGCCGACTTGCCACCAATAAATAACTATGTTTATTAGTGAGACATGCTGATGGCGTTCTAATTAAATCCACACATTTTCACCTAAACATGCTGGCATTTCCATGCACTTGTGCATGACAGCCGATTGTTCAGAGACTCCCTTGAAGCCCTTGTGCCTATTTAAAGCAAAAAAAAAAAAAAATAATGAAATACACAGAAAAATGAGCAGGTTATTCATAATGTCCATGAAATTTTATTTATATGTGGCCAAAGGCAGTTGCTATTAGGTACGCAGTGGAACAAAGGAGTCTTTGCGAGGTCTTTGTAGGCAAGAAGCTCTTGCAATTTTCGGTTTCTTCTTATTTGGCAGAACTAAAAGCCTCAAACCTAATCTTAAACCGCATGTCCAGTTAATCACCTCCATTACGTGAGTTATAGCCATTTGATCAGCCAGTTGGTAATTTTTACCACTGTAGAAATGAAAATAAACTGTTAGCATTCTTGTAGAGGGTGTCGTTTCACAACTAGTTTGGTGTTCTGACACGATTAAAAGGCAACAACCAGAATCCACTCACCCCCTCTGAAACAGATCCACATTGTGAAACTTGTGCAGTTCTACAGAAAACTCCAGCGTTCCCTGTACTTCAGACATGATACAGTCCCACTCATCACCTGAGAAGAGAAGAATGGGGCACAGATCAGACAAACAGTAAAAGTAGGGATTGACTGATGGCACGTCTAAAATTAGTTGGCTTCGTTACGTCTTCAGTCATCTGAGGTGGTGTGACTCAGACCATCCATCGCGGGGGAATGAGTAGAACTACGTGAGCCCAAGATAGACACCTTGCTCTTAATATAGCACTGATTATTACTTCTGGGATGAGATTTAATTATTTCTGTCAGGAAGAACGGATGTGTGCGGTTGGCAGCTTCCCTGTGTTGTGTTCATAATGGAAGATAGGCATCAAAGAACTTCAGGCTTTTGCAAATGTGGTAATGACATCGCTTTCTTTTCTAGATATGACTAAATAAATGAATGAATGAAAGAATGACTTATTCATAAAGCCATATTCGCAGACACAGAAAGGTGGACGGATTTGTTGGTGCCTTTCCATCTTGCTGAAATAACGCCTCATTTCTCCGGAAAAGTAATTCAGTTAAAAGCAGTTGTGTATCTGCATGCAGGTTGTATCCTGTGCTTTTGACACAGAGCTATAAAGCCTGAATGCAACTGCTCAGAAAACGGAAACCCATTCCATGAAACTCTCTGTGCCCTGGTGGTAAGGTAAGGCCACATCATATTTGGAGACTCTGATCCCAATAACACCCACTTTATTATAAAACATGTTGATTGTAGCAACAAGAAGGTTTTACATCTGGACCAGTGGCATCGTGTCATGTTGCCATGCTGTGACCCTGACAGCAACACATTCTTTTAAATTACAAAGCATGATTTGGTTTCTGCGGGAAAAAAAATTAAGTCCTGATTGGACTAGACATCGGCCACTGAGCGGGCGGCGCTGGCAAATGAGAAGTAGGCTGCTCAGTTGCCTACTGGATTGCCTTCTTCCTCTTCAGGTCATTAGTATGGCTAGGCTAGCATTAACCTGCTGAATGGGAAGCTTCAATTAGAAACCATATTTAGCTCTGTATAATACAGTATGTTTGCGCTTGGTGTCACCTTGGATTACAGTAAACTCAATCAAAAGGACACATGTCAATGGATCTAATGTATGAAGCATACACATATCGTATGCGGTTGACCAGCCTAGGCATGCCAATACTAGTGCTAGCTTATCCAACACCAAAGCTAGCCAATCAAATACTAAACCTAGCCTATACAATGCTAAAGCTAGCCTATACAATGCTAAAGCTAGCCTATACAATGCTAAAGCTAGCCTATATGAAGCTAATACCAGCCTATACAACTCTTATGGCCAGCAGAGGAAGAAGGCACTCCAGTGGGTGAAGCCAGTTGCTTCACCTAAACAAAAATAGGCTGGCAGTCACCAACCTGTCAAATGCTAATGCTAGCCGACTTGTGCTAATGGCCAGCAGAGGAAGAAGGCAATTCAGTGGGTAACTAGTCAAGGAATCATAGACAATAACCTCTCCAAAGCTAACGCAAGTGGGGGGGGGGGGGGGGGGCCCCCCTCTCCCCCCCTTCATCAAACCCCTAGCCCCCTCTGGCCCGGGGCGCGGGAGCGCTGGGGGACCCCGACCTCCACCCTGTTCT
>CAEGAE010097499.1:0-20391 GCA_903067095.1 Girardinus metallicus
AGTAGAACTGTTTGGTATAAACACAACTCGTCGTGTTTGGAGGAGAGTGAATGCTGAGTTGCATCCAAAGAACACCATACCACCTGTGAAGCATGGGGGTGGCAGCATCATGCTTTGGGGCTGTTACTCTGCAAAGGAACCAGGACGACTGGTCCGTGTACATGAAAGAATGAATGGGGCAATGTATTGTGAGATTTTGAGTGCAAACCTCCTTCCATCAGCAAGGACATTGAAAATGAAACATGGCTGGGTCTTTCAGCAGGACAATGATCCCAAGCACGCTGCCAGGGCAACAAAGGCGTGGCTTCATAACAAGCATTTCAAGGTCCTGGAGTGACCTAACCAGTCTCCAGTTCTCAACCCCATGGAAAACCTTTGGAGGGAGTTGAAAGTCCGTGTTGCCAGCCCCAAAACATCACTGCTTTAGCGGAGATCTGCTTGGAGGAATTCAGCAACGGTGTGAGCCAACCTTGTGAAGACTTACAGAAACCGTTTGACCTCTGTCATTGCCAACAAAGGATATATTGAGATGAACTATTTTCCACCCTTATTTGCAAATAAATTCTTTAAAAATCAGACAATGTGATTTTCTGAATTGTTTTTTTCTCATTTTGTCTCTCATAGTTGAGTTCTAACTATGATGTCAATTACAGGCCTCTCATCTTTTTAGGTGGGAGAACTTGCACAATTGGTGACTAAATACTTTTTTCCCCACTGTAGTTAACAGAAATGGTTTCTACTAACTTCAGAGAGGAGAGTTCTCTGATCAGTCCACAGATCAGCTCTGTGGCGTCTTCAAGATGACCCGATGGCTCAGGTCCTTCCTTCATTTCCTCACTAGATGAGAGCAAAATGTTGGTTGGATCATAAATGGGTGATTAAAGTCATGATTTTATAACTTACAAGCTTATTAAGCATTTAAATATTTAAATTCCAGTTTTTTGTCCACTTCTGTGAAGACTTATGAATGAATTTGCTTTCTTCTGAAAAAAACACACTTTTTCCTTTCACTAAACTTTCCATTAACATGCTTCTATACAGCTCTCCATAAACATTAAGATTCTTTAGCAAGACCCACCATGGAATACTGTCCTGGCCGACTAGCCAACTATCAAGTCAGCAAACTTATTAGTATTGACATTACAGAGCATTTCTGTATTAAAATTGATTTTAACAGGTTCTATATTTTTATTTTGTGAGAAAGTGAATTTTGGGTTTCCATTTGCTGCAAGCCAGGATCATTAATAACTAAAAAGCAAATGCTTGAAGTGTATCTCCTTTGTGTAATCAATCAATGCTTGGGTTTCTCTTTTAAAATTAAACTGCTGAAAAAATTTACTTTTTGATTATGTTCAAATTAACCAGCATGCACCTGCATTGTCTTTGATTTTTTTCTTACATGAGAAATATGGTGTTGAGCTGCGAGTCCGACACGTAATCTAAGACTCCAGAGCCCGACGAGTTCTCCGGGTTTCTGGTTGGAGCGCGCTCAGTGTGGACGACAGAGGGACCAGCAGCATCATCATCATCATCATTTGGATCACACTGTGCAAACACACGCAGGGAGTTTTAAATAAATACGAAGTCTAGCGCTTTCTTAACACAAATGATTCATAGTTGGGTTTTACCTGTAAATATTACATCAGCTCCTGAGCTAAACTCTTTAATACTTTTGTTCTAAACTCCCAAATCCTCCACTATTCATTCATTCTTAATGTGCATTTAAATGACAGAAAACACTTTAAAATCGACCAAGACGTAATCATTTTCAGGGTCAACATCATGTCTTCTACTTACGCTGTTACTCATCTCTTGGGCAGTGGGAGCCAGTGAAGCCTCACAGTTTAATTCTGCAGATTGAGTTGCTGCAGAGGAAGCTCCTTCTTCACCACCTTTCCCATCAGTCATCTCCAGTTTGCTTTCGTCTGTTGTCCCGTTCACACCGCACGTCTGTGGATGAGCCGCGTCGGCGTCACTTTCCTCCTACTGCTTTGCAATGAAAGCGTGGAGAGAATTCGTTTGTTCTCTTGGTGACAAATCTTCCTCTGTTTTGGTTTGGATTTCAGGCATTAAAGCGTCGTCCTTGACTACTGGTGGCTGCAGGTTCTTCAGATGGTTCTCTTCCCCTTCCTGTGCGAGTTGAATTGGTTCTGTGTTGCCATTTAGTTTTGGATCAGTCAGAGATCCATCTTTAGCCTCAGAATTTCTTTCCTCTGAGCATCCTGTATTACTTGTGGTACCAGTTCCGTCCAAGTTGGCCACAGAACTGTGGCCTTCGGTTTCAGCTCTGCATTGAAGGTAAAGGTTAAGATAAAAATGAAAGAAGCGTATTTAAAGGGCCTTGCAAAGTTATCTACATTTGTACTTTTGTTGCATTTTGTTACTTTACAATCACAAAGTTCAGTGTATGTTACTCGGAACAGAAATATACCTTATTGTCTCAATTCTTTTACTAATAAAAAGTGTGGCATTTATTTAAATTCAGCTCCCTTTATGTACCGATACTCCTAAATGAAGTATATTGCAATAAAACACCTTTTGAGGTAGGCCTGTCAAAGTAACAAATTTTGCTCAACAATAAATTGCACCAGAAGTTATTGCAATAACAATAATATTGTTGCTTCAAAAAATATCATTTCAAGATATATATAATATAAGCTAATTTCTTCACTTTCTAATATCATGGAAATTGAAAAAGTAAAAAACACTGACTGGTTATCATCAGCTTGAGTCTCCTCCTCCTTCTCCTCTCTGACGTCTGCTGAGGTGTGAGGAGGTGTGGACTGTAAATGGTTTGTGGGGACATCGTCTTCTGAAGCTAAAGGCTCAGCGGTTTCATCACATACGGCTTTTCCTGCGCTCCCTGCTCCGTTCTCTACACTCTCCCGCTGCTGGAGTAGAAAGTGACTCCGTTCCTTCTCTGTCAGACCACACATGCCCATCCTTCGCTTCTTCTTGGCCGGTAAACCCACCGCTGACTCCTGGACGTCCGCCGTGCCGCAGCTGGGCTTATTGTCGTTGGTGTCTTGACTTCTCTTCAAGCTGGAGTGTTCCTCTCTGACCACTTGCTTCTCCAAAACAGTGCAGTTGGGTTTTCTGTCATCTTCAGCAGCGGGCACAAACACTTGGAGTTGGTCTGGCGATCTGCTACATTCTTCTGAACCTGTTTTGTTTCTGTTGGCACAATCATTAGTTTGTTCGCAGCAGGTCTCCAGCTCAAAACGATGGCTGGGATCACAGAGTGTGGTCTCTTCTTTCCCATTATTTACGACGTCTGTGGCATCTTCCTCTTCTGAGTTGTTTTCATCTGCTTTTGAGAGATTGGACCTCTCCTCTTCCTCATGCTGTATATTTGGGACTACTGCGCTTTCTTGGAGATCAGTCTGCTGCAGCATCTTATCAGCTTCTTTAATATCTCCTTCCGTATCCTAATAATTAAAGAAAAAGTCTGACTTGTCACTTTGTTCAAATGTAATATCATTAGAAGCTCTGTTCAAGTCCTAAATGCAGGAGAACAACCTGGACCTCCTGTGTCTGGGAGGATTCATCAGTTTGACAGGTTCTTTTCTTTGACCTCCGGGACCGAGTCTGGGGTGGAGCCACGTCCTCTTAAAACATACAAAAACACTCCTAATCAATTACAGACAGTAGAGCTGAAACAATTAATTGATTATTGAAATAATCGTCAGCTAGTATAGTAACAGATTAATTGTTAACTGGAGTTTAAAAACACAGTTAGGAGTAGGGACTGAAAGTACGAGATTAAAGATACTCTAATACCTCCAAACAAAAGTTAAACAACTGCACTGAATTTCAAACCCTGCTTTGTTGGTAAATAGAGTCCACCTTTGTGGTTTGCAAGAGAACATTAAAGAACAATCAGCATTATAAACAAGAAGGAATTTGTTGAACAGGTTATGTATAAAGCTATGGCGAAGCTTAAAGCAGGGTAAGGTTACAAAACAATATCTCAATTATTGACCCAGGAGGGGTGAATATGAACATGTGCCACAACTTGTATATTTTGATAAGTGGAAATATTTAAATTGATGTGTACTTTATGTGTACTATTTTTTATATGCACTACTGTTGATCCAGCAAATAAAATTACAATGACGTATATTGAACTTTGTGTAGTGAATATGAAAAATCTCAAGGGATATTAAACATTTTTGCAGGGCAATGGTTATAAACAGCTATATTCAAAATAAAAATAAAAACGAAGAATTTTTTAAAACAAAAAAAAATCTAAAACGTTTTAATAAAAAATATGAGTGTTTTTGATTTTGTTACCGTTGCTGTTAAACTTGGCTTTCCCTTTGGTCATTTTTGCCAACTAAAAAAAAGAAAAAGGTTTATTTAAATATATGACAGAATACAACACAATGCAAACAAGATTTTTAAATTTTACTTTACTTACCATCAAATAATAATTTTAGGGCAAACAAAGCAA
Organism: Girardinus metallicus; assembly: GCA_903067095.1. NCBI lineage: Eukaryota > Metazoa > Chordata > Actinopteri > Cyprinodontiformes > Poeciliidae > Girardinus > Girardinus metallicus. The sequence goes on from CAEGAE010097499.1 coordinate 4,454, forward strand.
TTTACACCGAAAGAAAATATTCACCAAAATATTTGAGCATGTAGCAAACAAATTACACCTAGCTAGCTCAGTGGAAAATTGTCGCGAACGTAACCGGCATCTTAAATTCAGTTATCAGTTGAGCTCGAGCGAAGTTTTGTCTTATTTTCTATTAAGTCTTTTAATGATAAGGACTTATTTTTTAAAAAAAAAACTTTTTTTTTTCCCACCAACTTGAAACTGCTCACCTGAGCTGCGTGTGCCTTTAACGGAACCAAACGTCACTGCTTTACGTCAACTATGGGCGTGTTTTCGACCAGCCGTAAAGCGCCATACAGGAAGTCATTTACACGGCTTACTGTTCTTGTTTTGACACCTCAAACTAAGCGCTTCCACATAGGAGTGCCCCTCTATATTTATCTAGTTAAAGTTGTACGGAAGGAGTTTTAAATCTGAGTGACCGAGCTGAGCAAAGCAACACTGAGTGGAGCTGTGAAGGTAAAAACAGCCAGTCAGAAAATGCAAAAGCTGTGAGGTTTCTTTTAGCTGGAAGCTAACAGGAGTAGAGACGCAAATATGATATGTGACAGTTTGAATAATCTTCTTTGTCGCATTATTTCAAACAAAGGGATTTAATTATTTTAACTTGTTTTTTTTCACAGGTGTTTACAGCCCATGAGTCGCAGCAGGAACCCTCCTCCCCGGGGTCAAGGGGCAGCCAGAGCCAAACAAGTAATACCTGTCATATCCCATAACCAAATCTGTGAATTGAACCTGATGTTAATTCACTGCCAGCCAGTAAAATTGTCTCCTGGAGTTAACTAAATGAAAAACTGTCTAGTGGAAAAGCACTGCGTTGATGTTCAGCTGACAAGAGATTGGACGTGTTTTTAGTCATATGTCTGATTCATAAGGTTCAAATGATCAGTCAGTATTAAAAGGAGATGAAACGTCTAAGGAGACGGCAAAGAATACTGGAATTAAATAAAATCAAAACGTAGAAGGATAACTGAGGCTGTGCTCACCAAATACCACAGAAATGTGTGAAATGTAGATTTAAAAAAAAAAAGGCTTACACCTAACAACAATGTAAAAAAAAAAAAAAAGAAACACATCACTAAAATACAAGATGCCAGAACTAACAGCTGTGGATCCTACAGAAAGCCACTTCCATGCCTTGATATTTTTACACTGGATAGAAAACTTTTACAAATTTGAATGACGAACTGAACTAAATGCACTGTTTGATAGCTGAGATCATTTGGACTGTATGTGTGATTGAATTGAAATAACTTTTTTGTAAAGTAACTTGAAATAATGTGTTGTGAATTGGTGCACTATAAATATTCTGAATTGAACTAAACTAAAGATTGAATTGAATTGAATTACTCAATGGCAGACTCTAATTACTAATTGGACAATTTCTGAAATCAGCTGGTTGTCAGGAATTTTATCTTGGAGTATGAGAGTAAAACAGGCTTAAAAAAACAAATGCATTTTCTCTTCAAGTTGATTTATTTTTAATTGTTAAAAAATACAGCATACTTTATGTTTATCTCTCGCATAAAATCCTAATAACATTTATTGAAGTTCATGGTTATATTCTGGCAAAATGTGGAAATGTTAAAGGGTGTGGCTACTTGTCGAAGGCACACTAAGGTTGTGGTTTACTTATAAAAAAATGTTTTGCTTTTCCATTAGTGCTAAACATTTGATTGTAGGACCACGGAAAAAGATTATTACTCATCAGATATTTTTGGGATGAGTGTGAAATTAGTTCCTGCAGCAATTCAAACAGTTCAAGAACCTGACTTAAATCAAATCTGTGCTGTGATTACAGCTAAAGTGGTCTAATGTGAATTTAAAATGATGTTTTGTTGTAAGTAGAGAATATTACTTTTACATGTAATTCAGCGGCTCTCCTTCTGTCTGGTTCTCAGATGGGGCTTCTTCTCGACCTTACCCCGGACGGAGGGATGGACGATGATGGAAACGACGAGGACCTGGAGGCAGAGCTCCTCAGTTTGGTGGGAGGAGGAGGAAAAGGAGGGAGACCACAAGGGAAGAAAGGGGATGGAAGATGTAAGTGTACTTCTCTTGCATTTTGCCGATCGAAAGATGGTAAAACCTTAATGATTAGAGAGAGCTTTGGAAACCAAGACTCAGTTTATTTCTCTTAAAAGAATGAAAAGGTAAGAAATTCTTCGTTCAAACGATACGGAGAGAAGAATGTCCAATTTAGAGGGAAAACCCACATTTCCAAACCATGCAAAACATCAGTTAAAATCAAAGAGAAGGACAACGACTGTGACCTCACTTTAAAGTGTTGATCATTGATTCATCTTAAATGACTCAACAATAAACACTTCTTGGTTTGTTTTTGATTGTTTCTTTTCAGCTCCTGTTCCAATGGCTGAAATTGAGCGAATGGCGGCTCTGTGTATGAAAGATCTGGACGATGAGGATATGGGAGACGAAGATTTGGATGATGAAGACCTCCTGGTAAACACACACACACACTTTTCATCAATTTTAGACATCAAAAATAAGGTCTTAAATCATATTTTTGGGTACTTTTTGAATTACTCACAGAATCCCACATTTACCTTTTTGTTGCCATAATGATGCAACTCTTATCTCAGTTGCTTTGTGTATTTCTTTTTCTTTCTCTGTTCACAGGCAGAATTAAACGAAGTGTTGGAGGATGACGAGGCGGACACTCCTGTTCCAACGCGTCCCGCCGTCACTCCCACTGTTCCTAAAGTGAGCGTCTCTTCTCCCAGTGCTCCCAGCGGAGCGTCAGGGTTGGAGTCTCGCCTGTTGGAGCGCCTCGATATGTATCAGAAGGCTACAGCCAATGCCAAGGCTGCAGGCGAGACTAGTAAAGTGCGAAGATATGACAGAGGGTTAAAGGTAAACTGATAAAACGAAATGGAAAAATTTCCCATGTGCAACATTATGGTTCTCTGTTTATATACAGATCGACTCTGTGTGTTTGTGATTGTCCTCTCTAATTGTAGACGTTGCAATCCATGTTGACGTCTGTGAAAAAAGGGAAGCCAATCAATGAAGAGGAGATTCCTCCTCCGGTTGCCATTGGCGCAAAATCAAACGCTCCAGCCGAGCCTGAACCCGTGAAGGAACGAGAACCGCCTGCGCTGATTCCCTCCCCTCCTTCTAATCAGAAACCACTGAGGGAGCCGGCGCCAGAAATGCTGAACACTAAACCTAGGCATCTGACCCCTCCCCAAAAACCAGCTGCTGCCATCACCCCAGAAACGCCTGCGATCTCCCCCCTGACGCCCAGTCAACCTGATGCCCAGCACTCAGGTAACTGGGGACACCTTTCACAAGTCTTACTAAGTATATTTAGTCTCGTTTCTAGTCCAAATTTCTTATTATGCTTGAGATAAGACAAACCAACTCAAAAGTGTCATATTAATAGTAACTATTTGATAGTTGAAATAATTGTCAACTCATTTAGTAATCGATTAACTAACTGGAGCATCCAGGTTAAAAAAAAAATCATTTGCTGAAAGATTGGTAACTAAGCCAAAACTGTACCAACAATATTTACATTTTGCATTTAAGATGAGCTTCACCTGGTTGAAATTCAGTGAAAAATGGCTTGTATTAATATCCGATTTTTAATCGATTAATTGAAAAAATAGTCAACAGAACAGCCCCTCACTATATTGATAAGTCAAGTGGGTTTTTGCTGCAAATGATCAAGTGTTCGACTAAAGGAATGCTGGGTTGTTGCATCTTGGGCAATAAAATGTTTTTCTCATTTAAAAAGGAATTGAATTGCTTATTTGCAATTTAAATGTTTCTGATATTGTATAAAAAAAACTTAAATAAAAAATCTGTAGAAAGTACCATTTTATGATCTGGTTAATCGTCAAAATAATCAAATCTATTGATAACTAAAATAATCATTAGATGAGGCCCTACATGTAACTTTTTAGCAAGACATAGGAGCTTGTTTTAAATCGATAATTTCTTAATGATAAAGAACTTGTTCCACTGACATGTTTTCACTTAAGATATTTTCCTCATGTTTAAGGAATTATGGACTTCAAACAAGCTCCTACATCTTGCTGAAAAGTTAGTTTTATTTTATTTCAAGTGTATTAACATATTTACACAAGAAACTGGACTATAAATACTTGGTAAGATGTTATGTTTTTACTGTGTAGATTCAGCTAGTCTCCGTTACAGTTCTCCGTCTGACAGGAAACTAACTTGCATTCATAATTTCACTCCGTTTAGAGCTGAAACAGGCAGTGCTGTCCAGACAGAGGGAGTACAAGATGGCTGCCATTCAGGCCAAGCAGAGCGGTGTCATCAACCTGGCCAAACAGCACTACCTCACTGCTAAGGTAACACAGCAGCTCTGGCAGATCTGCTTGCTTCAAAATGACGGAGAGTCAACGAGATTTTCTGTCCTCCATCCTTGCAGAAGCTCGACTCGCTGGTGGAGGCTGTGGACCGAGGGGAACTAGTGGAACTGAGCTCGCTACCTCCCCCTCCAGGTGAGTCTGTAGCACTGCAGGTAAAATGCGAGAAACTTGACAAATATCTCAGTTGAGGTTCAGGCAACAGGAGCAGATATCTTTTCTGTTATGAATTCAGGATTAAAGACTGGAGCCAGTGCAGGAAACTTTATCTTTTACGGTTATTATAGGACACATAAGGATTATATTAATGGCTTCATTTAGACAGAGCTACTGGTTATAAATGTCGATTTTATCACCATGTTTAAAATGCTGCAGTCAAGCTCTGTGGTTTCTTTGTCTTTGAGAGTCAGTGCTGTCTGATTTACTGAAGATATTTAGCATTCTTTGATGAGTTGCAGGTATAATTGAACTGCGTGGCATATTATTCTGACCACAATATCCTGAGTAAATATGAGCCAAATCAGTTAATTTTAGTTATTTAATAAGCACTGATAAAATCTAAATCAGGATCACTGTAGGCAGGTAGGCCGTTTAATTTTATTTACTTAATTTCACTTTAAGTTTTTGTTACTAAGGTAACCAGTACTTACTTCTGCACTGTTCTGATTATCTGCAGGGGAAGCAGTGGAGCAGCAAAGTGCACCTGTTCCTCCTCAGACTTCTACCAAACCTGCTGCTGCTCCTGCTGCTCCTGCTGCTCCTGCTGCTCCTGCATCCACCCAGATAGCCTCCAACAGTAAGGATCCTCCTTTCTTAATGGTCCCTTTTAAATACTTTATGTGTTCACTATTTTCTAATGAAAAAAATCTACAATCTTTAAATAAATGTACCTAAATTTGCAGTAGTATAAACTCACACTGAGATTTGAGTGTATTTAAAAAAGTATTTTATTGTTTATTAAAGTTGATCAGAGGATGAAGGATTTTGTTCTATTTTATTCTCAGTGTATAAGATGTGAAAAAATAAACTTTTTTCTTTTAGCCAGACAAACATGAATGGCAACTGAACAGGAGTCTTAATCAGTTCTGATCAATTGCAGAATTTAGCCACCAGGTGGCAAGATGAGGAAAAAAAAATACTTTAGACAAAACAAGAATTCCTTTCATAAAGGGAACAGGGTTGATTATATTCTTAAGGTATATTAACAAACATGCATGGGTACAGTGGTAAATGTTTGAGTGGTAGCTCAAATGTTGCTGTGAAAACAACGCAATCATGTTAAATTTAACATCCATGAGTATTTGTGTTTGTCTTTTTGTAGACCTTCCTGCTCCCAGCAGCGTGGCAGAGGCCCTGCAACAGAGGATGGACATTTACAAGCAGGCAGCAGAGGGAGCCAAGAGCAAAGGAGATGATCGGAAAGCTCGCATGCACCAGCGGATTATTAAGGTAGCCTCATTGGCGTCTTTTTAAAGGGAATTTCTTTAGTTTTTCCCTCCCTGAGAATTGATTCATTACTTTTACTGAAACTGAATCAAAGAAACCTTACATGGCCTGTGTGACTGACCTTTTTTCTTTTGTTTTGTTGGCTTGGTATCTTGGTGGTGTATATTTGACTTGAAAGATTATAGTGTCATTGTAGGACAGTTTAGTCAAGGGTCAACTGATAAAGCAGAAAAATGGAGGAACATCTGTGAAAAATTCCTAGAAATCTTCAAGGTTTTGTTGATTTCTTCTCAATTAAAGGAGCTGAAAGTAGAGCTGCACACATTAATCACATTTTAAAAACTCACTTGCTTTAAAAATCTCAAAATTAGTATCTATTGGACAAATGGAACCGCTCTATGTTGACACCGTTTGCCTGGTTTTAGATGAAATATCACATATTTTGGGCATAATTTTGTGCTATTTGCTTATTAATTATGTATGCTGTAGTTATGGTGAGCAGCCTTATAAGACCTAAGGTGTTTGTGTGGAAGAAATGCCACCTGCTGAAAGTTGGTGGTAATTTTGACATGGGATAAAATGAAGAGCGGGGTCCTGCTGTAGTGCTTGCTTTGAGCATCGGGTCAGGAATTTCACAGAAAATTGAATAATTTATTTTTCTGCCAATACATATTTTTCAGTTCAATCTATGCTTTTTATTTTTGAATGACTCTGTTAGAAGAGTTTCTTTTGCTGCATTAAAAACATTTAGAACGATCTTAGTGTGATTCCTGCCTGAAACCGACAGCTGCTGTAAAGTTTTGAGGATTGCGTTGTCAAGTCTCGACTTGTGGCTCACTGCAAGAAAATATTTGTCTGCATCCGCTGTGTTTGTGACTAAAGCAACTTCAGCAGTGATCCTGACTAAAACCGAGGTGCAGATCTATCTCGTATCAGGAGGAAGTGATTTACCTGTCTGGATCTGTGCATCTGCTTTATGACTCCATTGCAGATATGAAGGTATATGTTTGTAAAACCCATGCGTGGATTTTGTGCAAGTTATTTTTGAATGTGTTCTTGGAAATAGTCTCCACCTATACAGTGGGTTTCCATGACTTCTTCCGAGGTTTGGCTGTATCAATGAGGTTTTTTTTTTTTTTTTTTTTTTTTTTAACCTGCCAATTTTTGCAATTCTGAGTTATTTGCTGCATCAGCCACTTTGGTTTTGATTGCCTTCTTTTTTCTTTCAGTAGAGAGCCTCCCAGAGTTTTCTTTTAAGTCAAAACCATCCATGATTTTTTTTTTTCCTTTTTTCCCCTCTCTAACAGCAATACCAGGACGCCATCAAAGCTCACAGCGCAGGCCGACCTGTCAACCTGAATGATCTCCCGGTGCCTCCTGGTAACTTCCTGGATATTTTGTGTCAGGTTTTGACTCCAGATGTTAAGCTTTGACTTGTTAAGCTTATTTGAGTGTGTGTGGGTGTGTGTGTGTGTTTTCTCCAGGCTGTCCTCCTCTCCAGGGCTCAGAGGGGAGTCAGAAGAACCTGATAGGTGTCCTGGAAACGGCTATGAAAATAGCGAATCAGGATGCCGACGCAGATGATGATGACGATGATGAGGATGGACACAAAGAGGCTGCCAAGGTGGGGATGAAAAAGATGGAGAGCTGCACAAAACGGTCCAAATATCCCAGTGCAGCCAGGAAATGTGTCTGTGGATTAAAGAAAGAAAAGCTTCATTTGGTGCCATTTCAGCTCCTGCAGCTTCAAAGATGTTTTTTTTTGTTGTTGTTGTTTTGTTTTTTATCAGTCTTGTTTTCTCCTCTGCACCTCCTACCCACTGCAGGATTGCTTGGTTGTTTAATGACTTACTATGACAAAGCAGTAGCAACAGAAGCTCTTCGTGTTAATGTACAATACATTAGATTTGTCTCTATTGCAAGCTATGACCACAGTTTAAACCATCAGCCAGACGTCTGTTTGTGGAGGCATTTGGTTTGTCTGATGACTTTCCTTTCTGCAGCCTGCAGCGCGTCTACCTGTGCAGAAAGCAAAGTCTCCGGCTCCCCCAGTCCCTGCAGGATCCTCGGCTCCAAAACTGGGACCGAAAGGTCGGTTCAAAACTCTGCATGTTCTGCCTGCAGTGCCTTGATAAAAGAAACACTTGAAATTTTATCATGTTGTGACATCGTAACGATTATCTTAGTAATCATTTATTCAATCAGACGGATTTTAAAAATGACATATTCTATGGATTTTTCATTTAACTACTTAAAGCTGTTTTATACAATATTAGAAATGCATGTAAAAATGCAAATAAGCAAACAAAATACATTGTTTAAATAAGAAAATGAACATTTCATTGTCAAAAATGAAGGAACATAGCATTACTGTAAAGAATTTGAACTGGTTGAAACGAAAACATATTCACAGACAAAGTTTAGTTTTTTTTTTTTTAATCTTAAATGGAAACGCTGGAGATGACGGTGCAAAGAAAAAAGTCAAGAAAATTATGGACAACCCTGAGCATCCTCCTCATGAGACCGTCATAGAAAAACAGTGTCTTTAGTCAGAAGCATCTGTATCAAATTCGCTGTAATTTAGACTGCTACAGAAGATCTTTCCTGCCCACAGCCTCTTTATTAAATGAGTTACAACTTTTCATTTCCCTTTGGGCTCAATAAACTGTTCTTGAATTTGAATTAAAAATGTGCAGTTTTGGCATGAATGCTGCTCTGAATGTGTTTTTAGTCTGTATACTTTAATTAATCAATTGCTAAATTAATTGACGACTTTATTTCTGTAATAGATTCATCACGATTAATCATATTACAGCCCTAATAACTTTTAGCATCAATTTATTTCATGTGAGTTACCACAAAAAGCAGTGTATAGTGAATCGGAAACAGAATGGTTTAATTTAAACCAAACTTACTTAGAACAGCTGGATTTACACTGAGTTTAAATTACACTCTGTTTGTCAATTAGACAACATCTGAAGGCAGATGCTTGCAGTAGATTTTCTTTAGGGGTGTCCAAATAAGGGGCGTGAATGTTACTTCCTGGTTGCTCAAGCAAAGGAAATGCCAATAACGTGACAAAATGTGGAAAGGCTCCTGGCATGTGAATACTTTTGCAGGGTGCTGCTCATGTCTGAAATGTGTCATAAATCTAAAAGCCAGATTTATGTTTTCACTACGTTTTCAGCGCAGCAACAGGTAGACTTCCTGTTGCTAAGACGACAAGCCTTTTTGCGTGCAGCGCTTCGCTCCAAACAGATGAAGGTGAGCTACAGGTTGTTTATTTTTTCCCCACCTGTTTGGTGTTTCTCTGCTGTTTGTGGACATTTTGTTGCCTGTTCTTGACAGTCTGCTGTGCGGCAGTGGATGTATTCACATAGTTGGTCGTTTTCAGGACATGACTGGAGCAGCACAGCACCTCAGACACGCCAAAGGACTGGAACCCATGGTTACAGCTGCAAAGTCTGGCCTTCCTGTTGACATCACAAAGGTTATAAAGATATTGGCTTTAGCTAATAATTCTTACAGCTGCACGCAATGAAAAATACAGGGTGGGCCATAAGTTTCCATACATAGAAAAAACATAAACATTTTATATTGGACAACCGTTTTTATTTTTGTGGGACTTTGTGTAATCGCTGCACGTCTTGGACCACTTTGTGGTTGATCTGCAGCATTTCCAGTTTTCTGAAACTTGCAAATGAGTTTTGCCACAGTGTCGTGTGTGACGCTCGTTCCATGTTTTCATCCAACCATGCGACTGCTTCCCGATCCAGCCATAAGTATAATTTCAATTCTTTGCTCTTTTGTAAAACGCATCTTCTTGGGTATCTGAAATATAAAAGAAATATACATTTTACATTCAAACTCATGGCCCACCCTTCCAGATAGGAAGCTCTGTTGTCATCAGTCATACACTATTATTCCACACCAATACCTTTCATCCCAAGTGATTTTTTTCTTTTTCTTTAAATCATATCCGACTGTTTTATTCAGCTATGCTTCATATAATCTACTGATTTGTCTGACTCAGCCCCTCCATGGATTTACCCAGAATATTGTGTTTCTGTTTGTCTCATTATCAACATCACACAGGTGTCAAACCGGATGCTCACCTCAAACCAACAGAAAAAGAATAAACAATATTTCAGTAGATTTCACTGATGCCATGACGTGTTGCGAATAAAAGGGTTTTAGCTTGGATAGTACAGTGGCCTGTGTGTTAAAATGGCAGCCCTCAGATTGATTTCTTGTTTTTTGATTGCCAGTATTTGGTCTGCCGTAACAGTCGATGTACGCAGAGGGATATCTCTGATATTTTTTTTTTTTTTTTTACTGATGCGAGAGGCCTTTCGGACAAGAGGCAGGCAAACAAAATTTTCCAAATTGAAAGGTTTAGACATGACACAAAGTATTTGTCTTTCAATAACCCATTTTGTTTAGTTTTCATAGGAAATATGATCATCGACATTCAGAAACTTTGTTCAAAAGAAAACTTGATCGGCCCTATTCATTAAACTGGGCTTAATACAGGAAATTGTGACTTGTATCCTTTTCTTGCTGCTGAGAATAAACAACCATATTCTACTTCAAGAAACTAGAAAGAAGTAAAATGTATTTAAATGTATGCAGCCCTTGAGTATTTTCAACAGTTTTGGCCCATGTGGTAAAAAAAAAATGTACACTACAGATTTAGTGCTGTTTTGTTTTTGTCATGTTCGTTACTCTACTGTTTTTGGAGATTGCGGTTTCTGTTTTTAAACACTTTTATCACTTTTTCTCACTGCTTTGGATCAGATTCCAAGCGCTCCGGTGAGTGAGGAGGATTATTCCCTGGGCCGTTCCCGGGCCTCTCCTCGCTCCAGTGAAAAGTACCAAGCACTCATGGATCTCCTACGAAAGCAGCACGAGGTTAAAACCTGTTTATTTAAAAGTCTGTTGTATAGATATTCCTTCACATCGCCTTTTAAAATGTGTGCACCGGTCTCTTAATGTTATTGGGTTGTGAATCTTTTTATTATTTTCCATTTTCTCCACATTTCCCGTCCCTTTGCTAGCACATGTTTTCTTACCCACAATCTTCTTCTTCTTGTGTCTCGATGTGAAACAGAAATGTTTGGGCCTCTCTCAGCAGTTCACGCTCATGGGCAACGTAGGCGAGGCTTTGAAGTAAGGAACATATTTTCACTTCTCCTTTTTCCCTGATATTTACACTCTGAAAAGCATCATTGATTTTCAGACACTCTTGTTGGGTGTAACAATTAGCGCGGTCTGTCACACTGCGCTTTGACAGATGTCTCTGCTGACTTCAGATGTCTTGCATCGTCAGTATTTGTGCAAAAGCCTCCCTTCTGTCTCCCCTCAGGTCTGAGAAGCTAGTTGAGGAGACTATGAAGTACATAGAGCTGCTGAAGAACGCCCACGCCAAGGGCCACCCGGTCCCCAAGTGCCTCACCCAGGAGAGAACCTTCAACTCTGCAAAGTAAATTGGTTTCATCCCCATCAGATTTTACTCTGTCTTTTTCGTATTTAAGGACTGATCACTGGGATTCTTGAGGTTGAATCCATCTTGGATTAGTTTCCCAAAGACACTAGTCATAGTTTGCGTAACAAAAATGTTGACCTTAGTTATAGAAATGTAAAAGAGAAGTAATTTTCTATGGAGTGAGATGGTCATACTGTTAAAAACGGATGGATTAAGTTAGATAAATATGCAGGAAACAAATAAAAATATTCCATTTAATTTGGTTTGATGTCATTTATTTCTCTTCCAGTGAAGCAGGGTTTTAATTTAGTGAAATATGTTTTGGTCCTGGAAATGGACTGCTTTACCTCAGTGGTGTGGGAGATGAGTCAGAGTGACTCATTGTGACTCAGTGCATCTCTGTTCCAGCATGATATCAAGCTAAAAGCTGCATGACTCATAAAACAGGCAAAATTATTTGGCTTTTATCCTGATTGGTTGTTTGTCCATCACACAGGATCAACTCCAGCCTGTCTCCCAGTGACCTGGTACTGTACATCATCCGAGGCATCAACCTGCCAGCTCCATCAGGTACGGAGGACGCATGCGTCTTCGAGGTAAGCGCTTCGTAGCCTGGTAAATCCGAGGCCATTCACACCGAACTCTGACTCCACAGGCGTCTCTCCTAATGATCTGGACGCCAGCGTAAAATTCGAATTTCCCTTTCCCAGCTCGGTGAGGCTCCGTCTTTTTCTCGCCCGGTTGTTTTTAGTCGATGCTGGCTGCATGCTTCTGTGCTGAACGGTGCGTTTGTGTGTAGGAGGACGCCCAGAGGGACAAAACCGGCACGGTGAAGAACAGCAGCAGTCCAGAGTTCAAAGAGCAGTTCAGACTCAACATTAACCGAACCCACAGAGGATTCAAACGGGTTGTTCAGTCCAAAGGCATCAAGTTTGAAGTCGTCCACAAGGGGTAAAACTACTCACATTGTCGGTGAAATGTCAGGAAAAAATACACTACTCAATAAAATACATACAACTGAATAAAAAAAAGCAATGATTTTAATAAAACTGACTAAAAACAAGCTAAAACAAAGAGATCCCAGGACATAAAAGGGCTGGGACTGTAAATATTCAAAATAAGTACAAATATTGATTAGCGGGCTGTTTCAGCTGCTGAAGCCACATCAAATCTATGCTTTAATTCAGACCTCAGCTACACTAAGAGCATCTGGTTGGATTAGAGGTGGGCGATATGGACTTAAGGTTTTGTGGTACTGTTGTGATGACAATAAAAGTGACATTATGAACCATTTATAACTTCTGTTTTTAGGGAACTGTATGGTTGTGACTGCATGACAAAGTGGTTATAGCCCAACAAAGCCTACTCTTGAAGAACATTCCCATTTATAATGCGCTTCTTTATAACTAAGTCACATAAAAAAACTGCAATTTCTGTCACTAAACTGCTCACTGAAATGGCATCCGTGGATAAGAAACCCCGTCTTTTAGGATGAACAACATATTCAAGTCTTGACTAAGGCATGCAAAGACTTGCTGTCAATGCAGTAATTAAATGTAAAGGAACTAAAATAGAGGAAACCGATTCGACATTTAGTAGGAGATGATTTAGAAGCTCTTAAAAGTTCTACTTCAGCCTCAACAGGAAGTTTCTAGAAAGGTCAGAAGCTGCATTCCTATTCATCACCAATCAATGCATGTTGTATCTTTTGCCATTTACTGTCTCGTCCCCGTGTTTCTGCAGAGGTCTGTTCAAGACGGATAGAGCAGTAGGCACTGCTCAGCTGAAACTAGAGGCTCTAGAGAACCACTGTGAAATCAGAGAGATCATAGAAGTAAGCGTTAATGATCAAATGTACGGTTCACACAAGCATTTGCATCGATTCTCTCTGAGAGCGCGTGTCTGGACAGGTGATGGATGGCCGTAAAGCTACCGGTGGGAAGCTGGAGGTGAGGGTGAAGATCAGGGAGCCTCTCTCAGGAGTGGACCTGCAGCCGACGACGGAGAAGTGGTTCGTTCTGGAGCCGGTGTCGCCGCTTTCTCCTCCAGAGAGGCAAAAGGAGCGAGTGAGTAGCTAACAGTTTGCCCAACCAGGTGATATAAGAATCAATAAAACACAAAGGCTTTTGCTTCATGCTCCAACATTTTTACTTTGGCACTAGAATGAATATCTTGGAGAAGAGACAAAGTGCCATGATGTCAGAAAGAAGATGTATGAGAATATATGAGAGAATTAGATGACTAATATCTTATCAAAACAGGGCAGTTGGTGTATTTCTGCAATAAGCCCTCCTGCAGAAATCGTCTACGTCTCACCTGGGTCTAGCAAAGTTTACAGTAACGTTCAGCGTCCAGTCCAGAATATGAGAAATGTTGTTTTTTTTTCTTTTTAAATACTTTTCTACAAACTGACTTTATTTGCATGAGCTGGACTGTATCAACCATATTTCCGCTTAGTTAACTATTACTGATCACCTCTAAACAGAAATAACTTGTATCAAGTAACGTCTGAGGATAATCCATGTTGATGAGCCGGATTTGTTTTTCCTCTGTCCGTGTAAGGCTCCATCTCCTCTGACTAAACCCAAACACGAGCCGAGCGGCAGAAGCAGTCGCCCCGACGGCTCCCCTCCGCAGTACAAACTCCACAGCTTCAGCCTCCTCAACTACGACAAGGAGCGTCTGGAGAGGAAGGTTTGTGTAATCCAAGCCTGTGCGCACAACATCTGTTTCGCCAAGGTCTCGCTTGCTCATTACTGCTGTCTTTCAGATTGCAGATTACCGGAAAAACCACCGCGATCCTCCATCTGACCTCATTCATCAACACAAAGAGGTCACGCACAGGCTGCGCTGGCAGAAAGCTCAGCTGGAGCGAGCCTCTCCTGCTCTGCTGACAGGTAGTGCACATTCAGATTCATAGCTCAAAGGTTTATCCACACACTCATCTCCATGTGCATCAGACTCATCTTATGGCTTTAGGTGTTACATCATTTAATTCTGGGCACGTAGCTTCTTTGCAAAGCTTGTGCTCGGTCACTTTCACGCTCATTTCAGGATTTCTAAGTTTGGACGTGAGCGAAGGTTACACTTGCCCCGCGCCGGGTCTCAAATCAGCAGAAACGATCGAGTTGTGTCCGAATTATTACTACTCCCGACTACTGCATGTCAGGCACAGTGAAGATATGTTTATTCTGGGTCATTTTAATAGTTTTCTTGATTTTTTTTTTTTTTTTTTTTTTTTTTTTGAGCTTGCAGATCTCTTTTATTTAACTGCATAAATATGAAGGTTTTTAATGCAGTAGCCTCAGTATCATAGGATACGTATGTATGCACTTGTCTGTCACATGAAATCTAAAATTAAGGCCTTAAAATGTCTTCAATTCATTTTTAAAAAGTAAGTTTAGCATTAATTTGTCAATTACAGGTCTTCAATTTTGTCTTAATTTTCCATATTCTATGTTTTTTTTTTTTTTTTTTTTGTGGGATTTTTCTGTCAGGCAAACTTTTGAGTCGCACACAGACTTCTTCATTGCATTCTGTGACTCCAGACAATTGAAGCCATTGCTAACTGACCGCTAACATGCCTGGGATGGGTGTATTAGCTAGCTAGCTTCTTTTTCATCTATCATGAGTAAGTGATAATTTATCGCCAGTTGACTGGATAAAGTTCATATGTTTCTGTGGAGATATACCTCTTAAACTCCATTCATAGTGGTCTTAAAAAGTCTTAAATTTGAGTTGAAACCTGGAGAAACCATGGTAAAGATCCTTAAAATTTGCTTTGTATGACAAATCTGTAAATGTTTAAGGGCTCAAATGCATTTGAGAGACAATGTATCATTTATTTATTTTTCATTAAACTTGCTCAAGAATCTAGTTTTTCCATCATATCCGTGTCCTTGATGAGTGTGTTTGCATGTTGTGACTGTAACGTTTAATCACGTCATTATTTTTAATTGTGTTACCCGTGTTTTCGCAATATGTGCAGAGTATGAACATGTGCTGCTGCGTTTTGTCCAAGGACTTTCTGAGTCTGTGAAAAAATACTCCAGCCAAGGCAACAGGGTGAGTGTGGGCGGATCACAGTAGTCAGATTTTTATTTTTTTTTTTGCTCATTTTCATTCTCTTTTTTTTTTTTTTTTTTTCGTAGGAAGCTGCAAAGGATGCACTGGGAAGGATGAAGATGGTAGAGAGTGAGGTAATAGTAGAATAAACCTTGTTCCGCTTTGTTGCCTGTGAGTCAAATATACGTAGTTATACTTTGTTTCTGTCGTTCAGCTGGAATCGCTAAAACGAAAACGCACAGGATGAAAGAACAGTGAGGTGGAGACTTGGGTGCAGCACTGATATCTCTCTCGTTCATACTCGCATACCGATGCTACAGAACACACCGTAAGCGTGACGATGCCGTGTCCAAGACAACTGCATGAACCAACCTCCTTCCTCTGTCTGTCTGTATGACCTGTTTACCATGTGGGCTGTAACTACCAAGGGAGACGGATGTCAAAAGAAGCATTTAGAGCCATGATGGGGGAGAAGAACGTGCTGAATTATGTGATGAGCTAAATACCTGGTCAAAGCCCAGTTTTTTAAGTTTACTGCTCTCTGTCTCTGAGAGATGAGTTTC
>CAEGAE010097507.1:0-22706 GCA_903067095.1 Girardinus metallicus
ACCAAATACTTATTTTCCACCCTTATTTTCAAATAAATTCTTTAAAAATCAGACAATGTGATTTTCTGAATTTTTTTTTCTCATGTTGTCTCTCTTAGTTGAGGTCGACCTATGATGTCATTACAGGCCTCTTATCTTTTTAACTGGGAGAACTGGCACAACTGGTGACTGACTAAATACTTTTTTCCCCACTGTACATATACATTCCTTAATTGGAATGTGATTTTTTTTTCATTTCTGTTGTACATTTTATAACTAAAACGGATCATGATATATATTGTTATCGCAACAGATATCAGGATATTAATTTGATCCCAAATCACACATCTTATAGAGACTAGATGTTTTCACTGCAGAACATTTAGAGATTCTGAGTCTTAATTTCTACAATAAAACTAAACTGAATTCAAAAACAATATTAGACAGCAACTGTTAAATAAAAAGACAAGATCTTGTCTTAGGAATTATTTAAAAAAAAAAAAAAAACAGAACTGTGTTTCTGTCACTATTTTATTTTACTTTGGATTAAAAGTGTGATATTTTTTTTTATTTAAGCTACATCCTTTAAAATATGTGACCAGGTCTGAAGAAGCAGCAGCAGCTCTGTACCTGGGTAGATATCAAATTGCCCGGACATCAGGTTGTAGCTCATACCCAGGTGTGTGTGATGGTGTGTGTGGAGGTGTCGAGCAAACGACAAGTGGTTCCTCTCCCGTTCGATGTCTCTATCTTCCTCGGGCGAACCCTTCTCACCAGGCTGGGCAGAAAACAGACAAACACTCGGCTTGTTCTGGGTTTTCTGAGTCACATTGGGTCAAACATGACAGTTTTTGAGATCACAAACAACAATCAGAACTGGAACCGGTTCTAAACCTACAACGATTCGTTGAGTCATGCTGGTAAAGAATCATCATGTTAAGTTATAAATATTTAAAGCTGTAATATGTAACATTTAAAAATAAATGTTTTTTTTTACATATTTGTTAAAACTATCTCCATTTTGTGACAGTTTGATATGAGGAAGATAAACTGTGAAAATACTGAGCTGTTTTGATCACATACACAGCTCTGTCAGAAACAGCCAATCAGAGCCAGGAGCCAGATAAAGAGAGGAAACGGAATTTCTGCGGAAACAGACACTTCAAAATAAGAGCATGAACATCAACGTCTAAGTATTTGAAGAATTTCTAACAGTCGATAACAAACGTTAACACATATGTTGAACTTTATTCACCTGAAAGTTTGCAAAACAACCAAGTAATTTAGAATTTGTCCAAAATAAATAATTTAGGGAAGCTAGCAAAGTTAGCAATAACGACAAAACGAACAGTTAGCTTTGCTATTAGCGCATTAGCCGAAGTGGCCACCACTGTTAGCTTACAATCACTGCTTCTGCATTTCTGGTGATTTTTACTTTATGTAACACGTCAGATTGTCAATCCAATGGTATAATTTCTGATAAGAACCACAGAATTTTTTAAAAGTGAAATTAATCCAGAAATCTTAAAATTAAGAGTGTTCAGAGAAGTTTTGACTGGACATCAGCTGCCCTGGATATACACAGAGGCTCTTCATGGAAGAAGTGTTTATGTTTGAAATTAAAGATGCATATGTTTAATCATGCCTGGTGTTGATGCAGTAAATGTCAGCCTAATTGCTTGAAGTTAGAATTAACTTTTTCAAGAACAGATAAAGCATCTGCTTCCTGTTGTGTTTGTCTTTCTTTTTATCCGTCGCTGTGGGGGGTTTCTGTCAGAGTAACCATCAGATCCAACATGTGAGGGAAAAACAAACATCAGAGGAGCGGCGCAGTGCGAGTGTGGCCGTGAAGGAAGCGAGCGTTTTCTCACAGCAGGGGATTTTCCATGGAAATGATGGCTGGGCTGCTGCAGCAGCTCCACGGAGGAAGAGGAGGAGGAGGACGAAGAGTCGCCGATCAGCTTGCCGCTGGCCGGTTCTCCTCTGCCGGGCGGAGTCACCTCCGACTCCTCCCTGCCTGCCGTCTTTCCATACAGAGGATAATGGAAACCTGGAAACACGAAGCAGGAACAAATATTCCTGTCACGATAACAAATTTAGCTGGAGGATAAATTGTCCCAGAAGTTATTGCGATAAATAATAATATTGTTGTTTTGAAACCATAATGGCAATGTCATAGTAATGCAACAATACAAGTGAACTTTAAATTCTAATGAACATTTAACGCTGGAACTGGAACTGGTTTTTAGCCAAAATAAATAAACAAATCGAAAGTAACAACAAATAAAATGAATTATGAAGTCTCTGTAAACAAAACTGTCCTTCAAAAAAAAAGACTAGTTGAGACCAAAACACCAGACTAAAGACTTTTTGGTAGACAGAGAGAGAAAAGAGAAAAACAATAAATCATGCAAATGGAAATTATTTATATTGTTTTAATTTATTATGTGATTAATTGATTCACGGCCTAGACACACAGAACTGTGGAAAAAGAACAGATGACTGTGTTGAAAGCATCCAAACAAACCTACAGAAAAATATGCAAAACACTGATTTTGGTTGGTACAAAGATTATTTAAATTCATTTAAAAGATTAAAGTCAACAATACTAAGGTTAAATTAAAGCATTCCCGCTACGTTAGGGATGTATAGCAGTTTGAATTGTGATTAAAATCAATTCAAATTCATCCAAAATCTTTACTATTATTATTAAAACTAGATTTTTTTTCCCCCCATTAATTTTAATAGAGGAGCCATTTTGTGATTATTTCCTGAAGGCGGAGTTTCAGAAAGAGCAGGAGATTTTAAAGAGACAGAGGCCTGGTTTCGACACATTAATTTAGAAAGTCAGTTTAAAAGTACTATAAACTGGCACAATGTGCCTGGAAACACATAATACTGTCCCTTTAAGTTGTGTATTGTTTTTCATCATTGCCCTCTACTGGCCATTACATAAATTGCAAGTATTTTCCCTTTGGCTTCATATTGTAGGGATGAGATGTTACATTACGTTTTTATGAGTACATTTAGTCTAATTATGCAGGCAGCTGATTGTCTGTTACCTGGGTAGTTGTGGACCAGCGTTGGGGACACTCCCCTGTAGGAGCCCCCGCTGCCCTCACACATCGCCAGGTAGGGAGAGTAGGAGGCGTGCTGGTACGGGATGTAGGGCTGCTGGGGGGTCATGGGAGGAGACACTGCCACCCTGGCATTGTGAGACTCCTCTAACAGCCCTCCAGTGGGTTCCTGGTCCTGGTCCTCCAGCCCCTCCTGTCGGTCTGAATCCTCCGTGTCAGTGACTGGTGGGAAGTCCTGGAGCCCGTGAGCTCTGGGTTTTTTAGCATCTACGCCACCTGAGGTCATCTTGGCCCCAGCAGGCTCCATGGTAGCGCCCCACTCCTTCCCACTGCCCGCTTCCCCCTCCTCGACATTCTCCCCGTGCTGACTCTGAAGCTCTGAATATTTCCCGAGCGCGAGGCGGTGCGCCCAGGCGGGGCCGTCTGGGGACTAGATTGATGGGGACAAGTGTTGGTGCTGGTTCAGTGTTTCCCCTATAATTCTTTGTTAACAGTGGTGGGTGGCAGCCATTTTTCGGGTCAGCTCGACTTCGGTCCACGTCTCGGTCCTGCTTACATTGCCAGGTGCAAGGGCTAAACTTAGATACTGTTCTGTTTAAGCATCAGCGAATTGTCTCTTTAGTGCTTTTTAAGGACAAGCGAAGGGTAATTTATGACTTACATTTGTTCATTTGACAATTTCTCTCAACAGTGGCCCACCGCTGCTGAATGACTATAGAGGAAACACTGTAGTTGAGTGAACAGAGCCATAGACAGACCATCTATCACTGGCTCTGGATGAGATGTTGATGAAGGATGACGACGTTTCAACAGCAGGCGGCCATTCAGCAGTGAGATGTGAGGCAGAGAGTGGCGTCTCACACATGATTAAGTGAAGAGTTTAGAGCAATTTGGAGGAAAAACGAGCAACCTATTCAACACGGCTCGGTTAAAGGGATGACACTGGTACGAAAACTGCACAAGCTTTTTGTTCCGTTACAGCTAAAGTTGGAAAAAACACATTTCCTCCAATAAATCTCACTCTAAACGTTAAAAGACATTTGCATTGGAGACAACTGACGTAGTATGTCAGAGTAGAGCTATAGCAGCACAGAAGCCACATGGTCCTTGATATTAGCACCTATTGTACACAATGTGAGGTTAATCTCTTTGTGACACTCAACAGCAGTCAGTAAAGCACACCAACAACACCATCAGCGGCGGCGGCGGGTTATAAACAGAGGGAGAAACTTACACTGGAAAACGAAACATTTGAGTCCAGATCTGTCTGACTGTTTGGATTGTGGAGGGATGAAGAAGAGGAGGAAGAGGAGGGTGACTTGATGTCATCACAGTCTTTCATTGAGACCTGGTGCTGGTCCACTATGCCACTGTGCACCACCTTTACGCCCAGACTCTGCCCCCTTTCTCCCCTTTCACTCATCTCCACATAGGAAAGCACCGGTTTGGCACAGCAACCTTTAGCACCATCTGGGCCTTTACCTAGCAAGGCCCCACTGGCTGAAACCCCAACCATATGTTTAGCATCCTCAGTGTCCCTCAACCCTTGTCCCCTTTGCTTGGCAGTGAGGGTCTGGTCACAGCATTTGGAAGCCAGTAAAAGTTTCTGGTCCATGTACAGACCTCTGGAGTACTGGCCATAGTACAGGGACTGGGCCAAAGCCGTCTGGGTCTGACTCATCGCCAGCTGGAGCTGAGACTGAGGAGGCCCATCACCTTTCTTAGGATCTGAGAACTCGTGGGAGGAATTTTTGTCGTCGTCTTTAATGTCCTCTTTCCTATCTTTCCCTTTGCTGTCGTGAGGAGAGTTTTTATGGAAAGCAACAGCCCCGCTGCTCTGCCTGTCCGGTTGCATGTACCCTTGCAGGTAGTAGGGATCATAGCCATGGTAGTATGGGGACTGGGGCTCCTTCAAAGCTGTGGGAGGGGTTTTACTAGAGTTAGCATAGTTGCTATTGGAGCTCACCTCGGAGGAAGACGAGGAACTGGACTTGGACCTAAGTCCATCTGAGCGACACTCAGAAGACCCTCCATCATCCCCGGCATCTGAGATATCGGAGTAGGCAGGGCTCTCGTTCTTACTGCCTCCGTCTGCTGCTAGACTTGAGTCGAGTCTCGATGAACCACCGATAGATGGACTGGGGGCATTGTCTGTGAAAGTGTAGACCTTATCAGCCTCTGCACGGATGCTGGCCATCCTGCTCTCCTGGCTTTCTGAGAGTCCGTTCATTACATCCTGTTTACTAAGGTGCTCTTTCAGAAGACTTCCAGATATTTCCTTAACGCCACTTTTAGGTCCAATTCCAACGTCTTCCACTTTGATCACAGTACTGTCACCATTGGGAGTTCTGTTTGCTGGTTCTTTGTTATGTTTGTCCTTTATCTTCCGTTTTTCCTTTTTCCTGGTCTCTTTGCAAGTAACCATTGTGGCTTTGACAAGGTTTGGCTCCACTACGATGCTAAGCTTTGGTTTAATGGGTTTTAAGGAAAGGTTTTTACTAGTGAGGCCAATGGCAGCCACTGGGGATGACTGTTGTGGGGGAGCAATATCAGCTGTGTTGATCGGATATGTCGTGTTGGGTATGGCAATCAGCTTTGGTGGAGCTGGAGCTGGAGCGATTGGACGGTTAGCACTGGACTTGGACAGTTTTTCCACCTTCCCATTGGCTTTCTTACCTTTATCAGATGCTCCTCCCTTTTTATCAATCAGTCCTTCTGCTTCCAGTTTCGGCATCTCTACAGACGTGCTTCTGTCTGGGATCATGCAGTTCTCTAAAACCACAGTCATGTTGGAAATGATAGGCAGATTGCTGAGGTCATCAATCAGACCGTCTTTCAGGAGTGAGGTTCTTCTGGTTTTGGAGTTGGTGGAAGGACTGTGGTCCGTGCTGAGGAGTAACCGTCTGTTCTTAGGTGACCCCACCGTAGTCACCTTGTAGAGAGGAGTGGGTTTCTTGGAGGAGCTGTGAGTGTTTGTGCTGTTCTCTGGGGACTCATAAGTCAAGTTGCCGATGTTGTCCTCACAGTCTGATAGCCGATCCTCACTGTCTCTGTCCTTTGAGGGACCCAGCTCAGGCTTCCTCTGCTCCTCCGCCTCCAGGTGTGCGTGTGTCTGGTGGTAGCGCAGGCCGTTGATGTGCTTGTAGCGTTTAGTGCAGTTTGGATGAGGGCAGTCGATGAGAATGGGCGGGGGAGGAGAGGAAGCGCATCCTCCTCCTGGATCCATGAAAGATGGGTCTGATTTACCCAAAGGCGTCGAAGGGGCACTCCGGGATTTCGCTCGGATCCTCTTCCCATTCCCGTTTTTAATGTCGTCCGAGGAAACAAGACTAAGGTCCAAGTCAGCTGGTGGTTTGTTCTTTCGCTTCCCGGCAGGGACAGAGGAGATTACGTTGGTGGCTTTAACATCATCGACCGTGAAGAAGGAAGGAGGTGCTCTGCCGTTGCTGTTGATGAGGTTCAGGCTGCCCCTCCGTCCTTTGCTGTGGATGGATCCTGCAACGCCGCCTCCTCGGCTCCGGTGGTGTGGAAGACCTCTGACTTTAGTGGCATGGGACGGCTCTATGCAGGGCCGCTCAGACATGGCCATCCTCATCCTTTTCCCTCGTCCGCGGCCGCCGGGGAATTCTGGATCACTGCAAGGAGATTCACAAAACCTGGAGACAGAAAGAAAGCAGATAGATTGATAAGATTAGACCCAACACAACAGCCGTTCCCAGTGGCTACTGCAGGCCTCACTAGTAGAAACATTTCCATAAAGCACAGTGAACCAAAGCTTAGCATCGTATTTGAGCTGAACCTTGTCAGCTCCACTATGATGGACAAGGTTTGTATATGTGTGCAGCATTTCCCCTATCATTGTGTAGGGGTTGCCTCCTTCACCAACAAGAACCCCCACATGTCTAGAATCTCTCAAACGTAACATCATCAATGTTCAGTCATTGGTTAATCAAGTGACACTATGCAGTAGTGTTGTAAAACAGAGATCGCAGTACAACATTGTGACTTAAATAATGCCACAAAAAGCACAAGTCTTGTTATGTTCAAAGAGTTAAGTTTTTTGCAATGGGATCTGCTTCTGGTCAGAATATTAGTAGCGACAGCCAAAACTGCAGTGAAACGTCTTAATATGCAGTCGATGTCCTAGAGGACATCATTTAAATTAATACATTTTTGGAGCTGGGTGGGTTTTATGCTGTGTTTGAACTGGAAACCCAAACGCAACATTGGCTGAACATTTTAAAATGATGAGCATTTGGGGTGCAAATGGAGGGCACTTCATATTTCATATTTTAACCAAGAATGAGCTGAAATCAGATTTCAACTCAAAGTGTACCAGTTCACCCTGACGTTAAGAACAAACATAAGTTTTTTTCCTGCACAAAGCCTGTTTTTATTTGATAAACATGAAAGAATCTATAAAATCCACCATTATCTCCGTCTTTGAGTCGTTTCGTATTCACACAGCGTTCCCCTTTTACCTTGAAGTCTTTTGATGCTGTTCGCTGCTGCGCTTTGCATCTTAACGCTGCTTTTCCACACTGCAATACGTGCTGTTATTTATATCAGGAACCTGTCTGCTGATGCCACGGCTCTGCATCCATAACGACCCTTTAATGCAGTCACCGCAGCACTTTTTCCCAGAACCGGATGGTGTTAAATAATCCAGAGCAAAGTCAGAGTTTAGTTTTTATAAGAAGAAGATATCTCAGGTTTCCTGTGATGTTTGTAAATGTTTTTTTGCACAGTTGCTGCTGAAATATGTGGCAAAACCTCCAGCTATTTATTTGACATTTTAACCATATTTCCTGCTTTTGGGACTTTATTTAACAGAGTGACGGTGATTCAGAAACACATTTTCTGTAGAAGTTTGTCTGATTATATTTAATCTTTTTCACTTAATTCAGAAAATGAATCAACAAAAAAAGGAGCTTTGTTCAGTTGAACTACGTTATAAAACTGCATTCGGTCTCCGCAGAGAGACGAGTCGAAATGAAAAAAGCAATTTAGTCCCCACTTTTGGAGATTAAGCTGTAATTGCCATGACAACTATCACTTACATACAGGAGCAATAATTGAAAGGTTTCAGGAGAGTGAGGGAGGCACCGTCACGTTTCCCACTCAGCAGCACTCACAGTTTATAAAACGGTTTGGATGCAGAGCTGAGAGTGTTTTTATTAAAGCTCATCACTGAACGGCAGCTGAAACCCTCTGAGACAACTTACAGCTTTAATCATCTTTGCAGCAATAAAGAAAAAATGAGTTTTTGTCCTGCGAACCGGAGCAGTGGTCATCGGTTTAACACCCCAGACGTGGCTGAACTGACACGGTTTAAACTCTTTTATTGTGTTTATCTCCACCAGGAGGATTTTATAACTGTAGAAACAGAGAGAACAGGTTTCAGGCTGTCATTTCAGGACTGCTTACATCTGCATTTGATGCAGCCGGGTGCTGCTAGTCAAACACATTCATTAGCTGATTGTAATCAGCAGCCATGTTTCCATCCAACTGTCATGTGAACTTTTAAAATGTCACATAAGAGAAGAAAAAAGGAAATGCAAATTAGTCGTTTGCATAGTTCGGAGTAGGGCTGCAGCATCGATTGCAGTTTTCTGGTCGATTTCCGATTACTGATCTTTAAACAGCCCAACCTCCTAATTCAATTTTTTTTTTTCTGAAATGTTGCTAAGTATACAAGAAAGTTTACTGTTAACTGCAAACATGCAGACATGACCTGGTGGGTCGGTCTGCCAGTCAAACCTCTCACTGCAGAGCAGAAGAGGACAGCGGCTGGTTTTTAGACCTTTGTTGAGGTTGGAAAGATCGGTGGACAAGATCAGCTTCACATGGATCAGCCGATCACCGTTTGATACATCTTTAAGTGTCTCTAACAGTGAGAAGACGAGAGGAGTGTTTACCTTGGAGGAGCCCAGTCGTGTTTGGTGCAGTCCAGCAGAGTTCCCACGTAGGTTCTCTTCCTCCAGGTAACGTTCACCACCAGCACACCTGTCAGGAGCACAGCAGACCAGAACCCTCAGGTTACAAATGCTGCAATATTAAAATTAACTTAAAAAAGGCTGATCCTGGACCAGATACTTTAGCCTCTGGCTCCAAAACCAGATTACCAATCCCAAATTAGCTGCCTTCAGTCCATGACTGTTTTATTGAAGATCTCTCTGCAGAGGGAGAAATTACACATCAGTGTGAATAGAAAATGAAAAATTCCTCATTTATTTATAGGAACTGCAGAACAAACACTTGTCTCTCTCTTTCTTATATGGGGAATCGGTTTATAATCTAGTAGCAAATCACAAAATTAGGGAACCACTGAAGCTCAAACCCTGAGAGTCCAAGACATACAGATATAAGATGTTATTCTATTAAACTCACTAAAGTTGGCCTTTAATCAAAGAATGCTGATGGGTCATGGCTTCATTTGCTGTCTGACTGTTCCAGTTTCCTTCTGTAATTAAGGCAACCCTTTGTGCGTCATAGCACACTGTTCCTGACGCAACTTGGATGTTTTTCCAGCGCTAAAGGTGGGACAGCAACAATTCTGACAGGAACGGACACCGCATCAGATTAATACCGCTCTAAATACCAGGAAATAAAGCAAAAATTAAAAATACACTGGGACGCTTCACAGGATCCAGTGAAACACAATCTGATGGATGTTCTCATTATTCAGTCGGGCAGGTGTTAGGACAGATTATCCCTCTGAATACCGAGAGGCGCGATCCACGTTCTGTGGCCTGCAGGATTTCTCCGTTCTTAACTCGCGCTTGTTTCTGATGAAGAATGACGCTGATGAGAAAAAGAAGGGCCGGAAACAGAAACAACAAAAAAAACTGAGCTGAGAGGTGATGAAGACCGATGAAGAGGAGATGAAGAGGAGATGAAGAGCAATGAAGAGGAGATGAAGAGGAAGCTGAGAGGATTTAAACCGGACGATGGTGAAGAGCAAAGCAGATTTCAGGTTTCTGGAAGGTTTCAACACGGAGATAGACTGATGGATCATCCATCCGTCCGTCCGTCCGTCCGTCCGTCTGTCCGTCCATCCATCCATCCATCCATCCATCATGTTCTCTCTGTGTTTACAAAGACACAGTTGTGTTTATCCTCATGTTTATGACTTCTCTCTCTTTCTCTCTCTCTCTCGGTTCTGATTCATAAATCTCAGTCGATGTAGAACTGGAGTGTGAGCCTCATCATTTGCTTTCTCGATCAACAGCAACCAGAAGATCCGATTACAGAAGCTCGTTAGGTCTGCCAGTGAAGTGGCACTTTAACCGTCCGTCACACTGAAGACGCTCCTCAATCAGAAATGCGGCTTCACCAGAACAAAACACCTGATAACTCTACGAAAAGAATATGAAAATAAAAATAAATGATGTGTTGGCAGCAGGATGAACGGCAGCAGCGAAGGTTTCCCTCGTCATGCCGAAGCTTCATCAGGCCTGAAAGTCACACAGTTTCTATTTTTACTCTCTTTCTGGGAAGAAACCGAAACATTGATGGCAACATCAGGGAACCTGCAGCTCCACAACTCTAAACACTTCATGGAGGAAGAAACAAGCAAGAGTCTGTTTCCTGTTTTAATTTCTTTACAGCTTTTATTATTTTGGAAATAATGATTCTAGAACCCCTTCGACTCTGAATGATGTGCTGCAGATAGAAACGGGAGTTCATTTCCAACAGAAATAACCTCAGAAATCTTTAGGAAATTTCTGAGCTCCGAAAGTTGAAAATTTGCAAGAACAAAAAGAAATTTTGAGATTAATTTTCTTAAATTTTCTAGAAAAAACTTTGAAATTTTTCAACAGTTTTAAACTAAATATTTCATTAGAAATGAAGCGAGCCTAGAGCTGACTAAATATTTAGGCCAGAGCTAAAAGTTTTGTTTGTAAATTAAGTTTTTGGCTTGAATTAAAAGCTGAGATTCAATCTAAATATTTATCTGACTCGGAACTAATTGTTTAGTTTATAAACTAAGTTGTTAAAATTTTTATGTCAATCCAACTATTTACCTTATCGAGCCCAGAGCTAAACATTAAGTTTGACACTGTGGCATTTATAAATGATGATAACACGGTGAAAACAGACTGGGTTTATATTTTTGTGATTTTTCCATTTATTTCTCGGAGGTAAAATCAGATTCCATCTGACTGAGCATCCAGACAGACCGTCTGAGGCTGAAGCCACTTCCTGTTTGATTAAAGCTCCTCGGTCTGAACTCCTGCAGAGAGGAGGAAGAAGAGCAGCTCTTCATCTCCTTTCTGCCTGTCCAATTAGTATTCAGCTTAATTAACATGCAACCTGCATCCCCCCTCCCAGTCGTATCGTGTCCCTCCACCACCAAACAATCATCCTGGAGCTGCAGAGACAGAATCTGTCCCTCTGTCCAACAACAGCATGAATGAAAAAAAAAAACACAACTTTTCTCCTTCAGCTTTTTTCTTTTAAATATCCAACTTTTACTGCCGTCTTTTATAAATACAGTCTATTGTATTTATTTGTACAAACTGGTGGTGAGATTTGATTAAAATTTTTTATCAAGTTAACTCTGATCAATCATCACATTTTAATCAAAAATGATAACCATATGTTGACAGAATAAACAACATCTTCAGTTCAAAAATCATTTTTGCTGCTAAACTGTTGAATAAATAAACATGTTAGCTCAACAGCAAAGATATTTATAGTTGTTAATCTGTTATTCAAACATCAGATTGAAGGAAAATGTTAGAAATTCAGCTTTCCAGTGTTTCAGAAACTTCTTTAGAAATGAGGATGCTAACATTAGCATTAGCATTTATGCTGCTGCTACATGTTAGCACTGAGATGCTATTTTAGGCTTGAGTAGCTTTGCTGATTGGCTAACTTGTTTTCTAGCGTCCAATCAGATCGATTCAGAAGCAGACATTAACCCCCTGCAGACCAGAAAGAAGAGGCTTCCATCGCTGGAGTTAGCGGATTTTGTTTGTGCGTTAGATTTACTGGCGTACCAGAAACATGCAAAAACAAAGGTTCCACTCTGAACTGATATATGTAAAACAAATGCAATTAAATGTGTTCAAAATGTTAACAAATGTAGGTTCCTTTTTATTTCTAACATGTAATATAAATATGTTTTTAGTGCTTAGTTTGATTTCTGGACAGAATCTTCATACCAGTCTGGAGGGAAACCAATGACGAGTTGTTTTGTTGTTTTAGCTGAATCTTGCTCAGCGGGGGGTAAAACTTCAGTCAAATTGGATGTTTTCCTTTTAGGACTGAGCTCTACTGAGTGGTCAGTCAATAATCTACAGTAAAAGCTGACAAAGATAAAACAGTTGCCAAACATCAAGAGGCAAAAATCACCTGATATCGCGACTGAAAACGAGCAGATCTGTTGGACTTCTGTGCAGTTTTCTGGTTTGAGAAAATATATCTATGTTCAGTATTTATCAGCTGCTGCAGGATTTATTAACTCCTGCTGATTGTTAAAAAAAACTTTAGTGTTGAAGGAATGAACCGCTCACAAACAAAAACAACCAATCAGAACCAATCAGAGCCAAAAACAAGCCAATCAGGGTCTTAGTGCTGTCAATCAATCTCATGTACTCGCTGCTTAAAGTGCTAATGGTGGAGAAATGTTACAAGAAAACTGTTTTTCCACTGTCATCGGAGGCTATGCTAACTAACCTTAGCATTCACAACAGGTTCTGCTAGCTGTAGCATGGCAGAGATGGAGTGTAAATAACAGCACTAAGCCCCGCCCCCTGGCTCTGATTGGTTGTTTCTAGTTAGCAATAGAAGGCAGAGTCGACAATTTTTTTCACAGATAATCTGTCTCATATTCTGTCATGACAGAATGTGCCACATAAAATATATGTAACACATATATTTTATAAAATACTGCAGCTCTAATATAATCGAAAACTTTTCCCTAAAAACCAGTTTATAATGAATGAAGTTAAATAAATGACTTGGATGACTAAAGATTTTCTATTTCTGATTACTTCTCACCATTTCAATTTGTCTGATTGATCCACATTTAGGGACCTCAGTTGTCACTTTTCTCATTAAGAAATATGAGAAAAGAAATATTGATTATTGAAGCTTAATTTGCGTTAACTACCTAAATTTTGAGCCTTTTTTCACTCCATAAAACTTGATCTAACAGGAGACATATTTTCCTCTCTGTCCCTTTTTACTTCTCTTTCTGTTTTTCCTCTTCAGCGTTAATTAACGCTGGGCTGGGATTCAAACGCTCCTCTCCACTAAAACCAGCAGCCAGCGTCAGAGGCCCGGCGGCTGGCAGAGCGAGACGACGCGGAGATTTATTCATTACGCCTCCGTGGAGAGGCGCGGCGTCCTCGTTAGCGGGAAACCAAAGCGCCCGGCGCCCGGATCAGCCGGTGAATCATCTGCCCATCTGATCCGCAGCCCAGCGGTCCCCCGGTGCCGCTTTGCACCGTTGGACTGGATCTGGTTCTGCTTTTCTTCTCCATTTGAACCGAAAGGCATCTCTGGAGGATTCCCGCTCCGCGCTGAGAGAGATTTGGGTTATTTTTCCAGGTTTTTCTCTTTTTTAAGTGCAAATAAGCTGAAAAGCCTGGAACAGAAACAAGCATCGTGTTTTCTGCTTGGAGCACTTTTAAACCCCCACAAGCACACTCACACTTTTCAATTAATCAATTAATTAATTAATTAAGCGAGTCTGTGAAGGAGCAAAAATAATGTTTAAATACTGAGTTTTTTAAGCGTTAAATATAAAAAACTGTTACTGATTGTATTTTTTAGTTTTTGATTCTTATTTCCTGAGAAAATAACAAAAATACAGACGGAAAAAACAAATATCAAAGAATCCAGATCAGAAAGTTTAAAAAACAGGAAAATGCTGAGTCAGCGGTTGCCATGGTGATGCCCTCCATGATCTGGGAGTGTTGCCAGATTGGGCGGGTTTCTGCTTAGTGAAGTTTGGTAAAGTTTCCCAGACATCTCTGTTGCAAACGACCTTAAATTAAAATCACACATGTTGACTTTTACTTCGGTCTCAATTGTCTGATTGACTTTGTTGCCAGGTTGGGCGGGTTTTGAAGACTTTGGACTGGATAGAAAGGTTTGGGCTGGTTGTTAAAATTTGAGCTTATTTTATTAATATACTTTGAAATGTCTAGAATCTGTTGAACGTGACATTATCAATGATTATTAATCGGTTAACCGCGTGTCCATGTTGCTTCCAGCCGTAGATGTAGAGTTTCCAGAACATTCCTGACCTTCTTCCGTCTCGTGCCAGACGATTCCCTCCAGGTTGACGCTGGTTCCGGGCTGACAGGGCCCCAAGAAGGCCGGGTCCCCATCCGCCGGGCCCGGAGCGCCTCCGTCCTGCGTGTTGGTGCCGATGGACCGCGTCCGGACCGTTAGCGGCTTGGGGTTGGACGTGGGCAGGGCCGGAGAGGAGAACGAGGGGACCGAGGGCAGGGAGGATCCGGGGGCCCCCGGGTGGCCTGGAGCCGGGGGCGCTGGGACTGTGAACATGGGGTCCATCTGAAATAAAAAACACTTTCGTTAGATTCATAACGAAGGTTTCTGATCATTTAAATGGGATTTTCCTTCAGTTGTACAGTACGGAGGAGGATTAGAGCCAAATTCTGACTTTTTTCTCAAAATTCTCAGTTTAATTTCAGAATTTGACTTTTAGCCTGAAACGACTGACTTTTTTCTCAAACTTCTGATTTTTTCTCAAAATTGTTGATTTAATTTCCAAATTGAGATTTTTTTTTTTAAATTCTGACTTTAATTTCAGAATTTTTTCTTTAATTTCAGAATTTGGCATTTTTCCCAAACTTTTGACTTTTTCCCTCAAACTTATAACTTTTCCACACAATTCTGACTTTAATTTCAGAATTCAGACTTTTTTTTTTTTTTTTTTTTTTTTTTAATTTTGACTTTACTCTTCTGAGAACAAAGTCAGATTTTATTTAAAGTGTCGCTAATCCTCTTCCGTAGAATGGAACATATTTTAAAAGATATATTTTCATCGAACGTGGCATTAATTAGTCTTCTACATTTCTTCAGTTATTGATTTCATATTCCTGGGCTTTTCCTCCTTTCTCATGAGTGGAGGAATCCTGACAAGGCAAACTTTTCTCTGGTCTCATGCAAACAGGAGGATTAAATTTATCTGAAGGTTTTAAAAGAAGTGACTTGAGTCACTGAGCAAAAATAATGAAGGTGAGAATGAAGTTTTGTTACAAAGGAAAAAGGAATAAGGTGCTATTAACTCCAGGACACTGTTCTACAAATTGCAAAGTATTAAATGAATGAAAGATTTTTCATATCCTTTAATAAGAAAAATTATATATATATACAAAAAACACAAACTAAAACCATTGTATTAATCCAGTTGTAACAAAAAGTTCCTCTTGAGTTTAATTCATAATATTTGTTTTTTTATTTTGAGATATTTCTATTTTTACAGACTGTCTAGTCGTGACTAAAGCTTAATAAAACCCGGAACAATGTTTTTAGCTTTTCAAACAGTCATAACTATCATTATCGCCATGGCAACGTGTAATGAAATCCTCGTCACCGGCAGCTTCCAGCACTCAGGTCTTATCACCAGCACTTATTATGAGAACAATTACAACCGCTGCGGGGAATAAGTCTGCTGAGAGCAGCGGCGGCGTCTTCTCTCCATCATCACGACTTAATAAAGATTACAAGCCTGGCAGAAATCTCACTGCATTTGTTCTTGAGTGATTTAAAGACCCATAAAGGAAGCCTTCGTCTCAAATCAGGTCCGGCGCTCAGAGCTGCTCTGAGGCTTCCCAGCAAAACGAGTCGAGTCTCCGTTGTGTCATTATGTGGCTCACACGTCTCCTTACATCTGACAAGAGGAAATCTCTCATTTCCTCAGCAGCAAAAACAAAAGGCTTCAGATTACTTTCTGTTTCAACAGCAACAAAGATTTTCTTCATGACGATTTAACCATTAAAACCTTCATGAATCAGGTAACGTTACACGGTTCTGTAAATATATTAATCTGAAAGCAAAAACTTTTCACCCAAAACTCTTCTTGATTCTCTTACAAACAGATTAACCATACATCAGTCTACTTTAGTCGATTAATCACGATTAATCGATGATTGAAACAATCAACTAATTTACTAATCAATTAATTGCTGGAGACTCAACAGACTGAGAGCAATAAATAAACCAAAACTACACAATAAATATCACATCTTGATGTTAGAAGTATTTTTTTTTGTTACGAATGATCAACTAGAGGAATGCTGTATTCTTCTTTTTAGACAATAAGATGCTTATTTTCTTATTTTAAAAATGAATTATTTGTTTATTTGCATCTTTTAATGTCTTTCTAATATTGTACAAAAAGTCTTAAGTAACTACAACTGAGTACATTTTCAATATGTTTAAAAAGGAAAAACATCTTTACATTTTATATTACAGCGATAAAAATCATTTTTGCAATTTCTCAAAAACAATATTTAAATCTAAACATACTTAACTGTTTTTTAATTTAAAACGTAAAACCAGAGGCAAAGGTCTTAAAACGTCTCTGGTTTCCTGTCAGCTGGTTTAATACAACAAACAACTGATTTGGACTTTATCACTTTTCCTCAGTATTAGTGATGTTTACTTTTGGCTTAACTTTGGAAAATAATTGTTTTAGCTGCATGAATCAACGCTTCGACAGCCATCATTAAGAGCTTTTAATCCAGCGATATTGAGAAACTGTGTGCTGCTCTAAATTTATGTTAAATCTTTCCCAAGCTCTGCAAATTTACAATGCTAAACAGCAATAAAACAAAAGGTATTAATTCCTCTGTGATTCTTGGAACAACCTGTTCACTCCCACACAGCTGCTGACAAACACCTCCAAAGACGTCTTCCACAAATTCACAGAGCAAATTAACAACAAAAGCAAAACTCCGGATCCCCGGCGGTTTTTGTTGCTTTGCTTTCTGCAAACACCCAGAACAAAACGACAAGAGTCATCGGCTAAAACACACTGACAATAAAAACACAAACCTGCTCCTGAGAGAGAAAAAGCCCAACAAATTAAACAGGTTTCTAATTTTAAAGAGCAGGAAATGCATTAAAATAGGTGGTAATGCGCAACACAGTGTGTTTCTTCATAATCAGTACAAAAATCAATTATTATCCTTTTACTCTACTTATTAACAAATGTATGGAGCGCTGAAACTGCCAAAATTAAAGAATTTAATTGTACAAATGGATAATAAACAAAGGTAACCGGAGTAAATAAAAAAAATGTTTTTCACACTATGATTTTATTTGTTAAGGAAAAATAATCTACCCAAACCAACCTGACCCTCTGGCCCTTGTTGTGCCCAGCTGTGGTTTCATTGATTGATTTAAGAATTGATTTTATTTAAGTTGGACATTAACGAACGTACAATGTTGTCACAATATATAAGTATATATATATAGTCAACAAAAACCTTTGTAAGAGGCTTAAAACGAAACACCAAAATGTTTTTTAAATGTTTACAAAAATACGTCATAAAAATAAAAACTAAAATATGAAATGAAAGGTATCAAAGGTTCAATGGTCACAAGCCAAACATTAAGCTTCGCCTTAAAGGAGAGAAAAGAAGAGCGCCCTCTACTGGTAACAGGCAGAACAAAACTCCAGTCCGTTTGCCTACAAAGTCCAGTTCACTTGGGGAAGTGTGAATGTGAAATTGAACTGTGGTCCGTCTGCAAGCCTCGGTCTTGGTTTGGTTGAAGTGAACTCTGGTGCAGACAGCAGACCGTTCCAAAAGGCATTCTGGGCAAATACAACCAAAACTAACATGCTAGCCTAGCGCTAGCAAGAGAAATGGCTCGTGGTTTTTAGCCAAAGACAAAAGAGAAATCCTACAACCATTAAAATCTGACACCACTCCATTTTTGTTTAGATTTGGTGAAGAAGGAAGTTGCTCTCAGTTTCTTCAGAGGTTTTTGTGTCTTTTCCTTCAGTGGTTCTTGATGCAGCGCCCCCACAGGCGAGGAGGAGAACAGGTTGCTCAATTAGTTTGGAAACCAAGTCTACTGGACTAGGGTGTTTTCACACGTGATCGTCTGGTGGACTTGGTCGGATTGGGGACCAAAATTGCAACATGTTTCACATTTCCAGCTGGTGCAGTTCACTTTCACACCACTCTATGTCTAACGATCCAAATCCTTTGAAAAACCTGTTCCTCTCCTCGCCTGTGGGGGCGCTGCACCAAGAACCACTGAAGAACACAACATGAAAACCTCAGAAGAGTC
The DNA here is from genome assembly GCA_903067095.1 of Girardinus metallicus. NCBI lineage: Eukaryota > Metazoa > Chordata > Actinopteri > Cyprinodontiformes > Poeciliidae > Girardinus > Girardinus metallicus. The sequence continues at coordinate 18,342 of CAEGAE010097507.1, forward strand.
CGCTTGGCATTCACATATGCATTTGAACTGAACCAGAGTTCACTTCAGCTGAACCATACTGAGGTTTGCAGGCGGACCTGGAAATTGCAACAGTTCTCTTCCTATCAACCTCGGCTGATATCTTTGTTTTTTTTTTTATGACAACAGCGAAGGAGGCGGCAGTGTGTTTGAGGTGTAGATCTAAACTTCTGACTTCGAAGAAAAAAATGTTGCTGTCATGATTTTGGATTTTAGCGAATGATAAGTGGATAATGGTCTTGTGATGAATCCATTAAATTCTAATCATGTTGACACTATCAGGTTGTTTGTGTTCTTCTCCAGGATTGTGCTGAAAGTGATGCTGTGTGAAGGTTTATATCCCTGCTGATGCTTTCAGCTTTGCAGACATTGATTTTGTTTTTTTCCCCTTTCATGACTTTCTAATATCTTGTTTTGTAAGCTTGTTGGCATTTCTGCACAACAAAAAGACAAAGAGAAACCCAAGCTTCGCTCCCAACTAAACCACACAGGAGCGCCAGGTACACAAAGACCCAAACAAATATAAAATATGCATGGACCCTGAAGCTGTGCACAAACACAAAGCTGTCTTCTTCATTTTGCCTGAAATCAATATCGACCCTCCTCTTCCTCACAGACAGTGAAACATGTTCATTTAAAATGTTATAGCTGCAATTCTTCTTCAAAGTTTTCCAAAAGCTTTGTTTGCTTTCATTTGTTTGATGAAAGCAACATTTATTTAAAATTAGGCAAGTCAAAGTGTAGCCTGTTAGTGACATGTTCCCAAACCGACCACACGGTGGCGGTAATGTTCCAGGTTTAGCACAGAACCTGCAAAAAAAAATCCAAAAACAAACCATTTTATGTGATGGCCTGTATCATCCTGACATCATAATTTTATTTTTAAAGAATAACAAGATAGAGACTATTTTCCATGGCCTTCCTGTAATAATAACCACAGCACATTAATATATTTATTAAAAGTACCTGTGTGTGTATCAGGTTATTCCACTCTACCTCTGGTCTGTCCTGCAGGTTTTCTATTTCAGCTCCAAGCTGCCAGGCTTCTGCTAAGCTTAATAACTGCTGAAAAGGTCATTCAAACCTTTGATTTGTAGCATCGCTGCGATTTAATCGGAGGGGGTTGTTTCCCAGAATTTGGAAATAACTCCCTCGCTTCCAGTAATGGAGGAAATCACCATAGCAACCAAAGACTCAGATTTACATTTTTTTGTGCTCTTACGTGAGTTTTCTGTCTGTATTTTAAGGGATTATTCCCACCTGTTCAGTCCGCTTTAATCCAACTCCGTTTGTCTGGTTCGTTTGAGGAGGAATGCTAATCGGAGCAACGAAGCTATCTGGTCCGCCTACCAGCCTCGGCTCGGTTGAAGTGTTCTTCAAAGTTCTCCAAAAGAAGCTGTTTGATTGCATATGTGAACGCCAAATGGACCAGAGTCCACTCCAAATACAGGAAGTGGACTACGGCGCAGGGCATTCTGGGTAAATACAACCAAAACAAACGCGTTAGCTGGAGAAATGACTCCATTAGCTGATCTAATCTGAAAACAACAGGAAGTGGTGTCGTAGTTTCAAATCCAGTAATTTCCTTCACGTCTTAATCTACAATTTAAAGGGCATCAATTTCATAAAAAGGTGAATTTATCATCCTTTCATAAACACATTTTCACAGTTTAAAGCGTGATTCTCCAGTTGAAGGTGGAGGTGGGAAAAATCTGACGCAGTTGGAGCGAAGCAGTCTCCTCTTTCTTGCTTCCTGCGCTCCTCTGGCGCTCCGTGTCGAGGTTGAATAACAAAGAGCCGTCCTAACGGGCGAGCGGAGCCGGTTTACCCAAATTAATCAGGAGAGGGAGGCTGAGCGGCGGGCGTCGGGGGAGCCAGCTGAGTTTTCCATTAATTCTGCCTCTAAAATCTATAATTAAACAGAGACACACTGTTTTCCACTCTGTTTTTCTGCCTTTTTATTTCGTCTTCAGTCACATTTTTATGCACTAAAGATGACAGACGATTGTATTTGTGCTCAGAAATGCAGGCAGATTTATTCAGTCCAATGATGTAATTATTCATAAATCGTTCATTTTTTCCCCTCACTACATTCATCATCTTAATCCAGCTGCACTAATGTTTTCTTTCCTTTGTTCTGCAGTCATTTTCCATGTTGACTGGATTTGTTGTACTCCGTTGTTTTTATTCTTCCTTTTCATCATTTTTCAAACCTTCTTTTCCATTATTCTCATTCTTTGTTGTTTTACTTTGCTTCCATTAAACTTGTCTTCTTATCTTTTCCCATCATTTAATTTCATCATTTATTTCTAATTTTCGACAAAATTCAGACTCTCGTCCATGTTTGAGTCCCTTTAGCCGAATCTGTCCTCTCCTTTGCTTCTGTAGTCCCACTAGAAAGTATTCACACCCCTCCACTTTTTCCACCTTTTGTCACAATAATCATTTATTCCAAGACAGATTTAAGTACAGTAAATGTTGCAGTTTTGGTCCCCAATCCAAGTCCACACCAGACTGTCTGGTAGACCTGGTTGGATTTGGGGCCAAATTTGAAACATTTGTCAAACCATCCAAACTAACTGACAAACCTTTTCCCCCTCCTCATCTGTGGGGGCGCTGCACCAAGAACCACTGAAGGAAACGACATGGGAAACTGTAAAGAAGACAACGGGAGCAACTTCCTTCTTCACGAAATGTAAACCAAAATGGAGTGGCGTCAGATTTTAATAGTTGAAGGATTTCACTTTTGTTTTTGGTAAAAAAAAGCAAAAACAACACGAGTCATTTATACTGCTACGCTAGGCTAGCATGTTTGATTTACCCAGAGTGCCCTGGTCTTTAGGGTGCATTCACACCAGCTTTGTTTAGTCCACCTCAAATCAACTCCAGTCTGTTGGTCTAGAAAGTTTGGTTGGTTTGTGGAGGAGTGAATGCTTCATCAGACCAAAAGAAACGATCTCTGGTTCGTCTATAAACCTCGATCTCGGTTCGGTTGAAGTGAACTCTGTTGCAGTTCGAGAGCAAATGTGAATGCCAAGTGGACCAGAGTCCGCTCCAAAAGCAGGAAGTGGACTACACCTCAGGGTATGCTGGGTAAAAGCCCAGAATGCATTTACCCAGCATATACAACTAAAACAACGTACTAGCCTAGCGTTAGCAGGAGAAATGGCTCGTGGTCTTTCACCAAGCGCTAAAGAGAAATCCTCCACCTGCTACAGTCTCACGCCACTCCGTTTTGTTTACATTTGGTGAAGAAGGAAGTTGTGTCTTCCTCAGAGGTTTTTGTGTCATTTTTTCAGGTGTTCTTGGTGCTGCGCCCCCACAGGCGAGGAGGGGAACAGGTTGCTGAAAGGGTTTGGCTGGTTTGACTCAGAGCAGAGAGAAAGAACCACAGCAGCTGGAGGTGGAACAGATGTTGCAGTTTTGTCCCTAATTGAATTGAATCTACTGGGCTGTCAGGTGTGAAACATAGAAGTGGTCTGCCTGCCATTCAACAGATTTCACTTCAACAGAATCAAAGCATAAGTTTGTAGGCAGACCAGAGTTCGCCGTTTTGGTTCAGTTACCCATTCTCACCTCCAAAACGAACCGAACTTTCTGAACAAACGGACTCGAGATGAAACCGGATTAAATGGTGTGAATGCTTCCTAAATGTCTGTTTTTGTCTTGTCATTATACTTTCCGGTCTGTTTCTCTTCACTTCATCATTACCGTTTTCTTTTTCTTGCCCTTCATGTATCATTTCCTCTTCGTCCCTCTTTCCCCTCTTTGTGCCCATCCTCTTCCTCATGCTCTTCCTCCTCCCCTCCCATTAAACCCCTGAGTGAGCAGCCACACTCCTGTTTTTTTACCAGACAGAAATCAGCCCTGTCTGTGTTGTCGGGCTTCAGAGAGAGGAAGTGTGTGTGTGTGTGTGTGTGTGTGTTTTGAATGAATAGATGACTTTATTCTCCTCCAGCGTTTTCCACGGCAGCCTCCTTCATCTCTGATCTCATGTTTTCAGTTTCCCAGCATCACACACACACCCACACACACACCTTTGAATTGAAATTGAATGGCAGGCTCTAATGGTATTTAAACCAACCGAAGGAAAAAAACATCGGTAAAGCGGCTGTATGTGCGGTAAAGCGGCTGTATGTGCGGTAAAGAGGCTGTATGTGCGGTACAGCGGCTGTGTACGGTAAAGCGGCTGTATGTGCGGTAAAGCGGATGTGTGCGGTAAAGCGGCTGTGTGCGGTAAAGAGGCTGTATGTGCGGTAAAGCGGCTGTATGTGCGGTAAAGCGGCTGTATGTGCGGTAAAGCGGCGCGTTTTCATGAAGACCGAACATCCGAGCCGACAGGCGCCA
>CAEGAE010097525.1:0-10040 GCA_903067095.1 Girardinus metallicus
CTGTCATTGCCAACAAAGGATATATTACAAAGTATTGAGATGAACTTTTGTTATTGACCAAATGCTTATTTTCCACCTTATTTGCAAATAAATTCTTTAAAAATCAGACAATGTGATTTTCTGAATGTTTTTTTCTTATTTTGTCTCTCATAGTTGATGTTTATCTATGATGTCAATTACAGGCCTCTCTCATCTTTTTAAGTGGGAGAACTTGCACAATTGGTGACTGACTAAATACTTTTTTCCCCCACTTTAGGTAGCATATGTCACTGAATACTGACTGTTCAAGACAGAAGTTGCGTATGCGTGTGTTCTTGTACTTGTAAGGACCATTTTCATGATATTGTAAGGACTGACTGCTCCTCCTGGGGCTCAAAGCCTGTGCTGTTAGGGTTAGGTTTAGGACTAAGGTGTGAATTGAGTTTAGGTTAAGATTAGGCGTGTACTGGTAATGGTTAGGTTTAAGGTTAGGCTATAGAAGTCAATGCAAAGTTCCTTTGAATATAGGTGAAGATAGAAAGATACACTACGTGCATGTGCACACACAAATGAACACGCCGACTTATATTAAAGCGATTTAGAGATCAGCAGTCATGTTTTTGGATTGTATAAAGTAAATAGAAGCCAAAATACCAGCAGGAAATGGAGGAGTGTCAGGACACACACCTGGGACTTTTCTTGCTGCAAAGCAGCTGTTCTAACCATTCTGACATTATATGGGCCCCATCTAAATGAACCCAAACTCAAACCAGTCCTAGTTATTAAGCAAAGTAATGTAAAGTATTCTTAAACCTCATTATGTTTAAATGACTAAAAAAGGCATTGGCAATCAATTTAAAACACGTAGCAAATCAAACACAAATCAAAAACCTTATTTTGAATTAATCCCACCTCCCTCCAATACTCCCACCAGCGACAGATCCTGGTGGTGGTACAACTCATGAACTGTCACTCAAACTGGGTTGCTCCCAGGTGTAGGCCAGCAGAACCAAGATTTGAACAGAGGATCATCTTTCTGCCTTTAAGACAGAAAGTATAGATCACTGAATACTGACTGTTCAAGACAGAAGTTGTGTATGTGTGTGTTCTTGTAATTGATATTGTAAGGACCTTTTTCATGATATTGTAAGGAGCGGGTTGTTTGCTGATGAAACTGAATAATTCATGATTACTATTTAATTTTCAGTTCATGTTGGAACAGTTATTTTCCTGCCTCGTGTAACAGTTGGTAGCATTGTTGCCTTGCAGGTTGTGAGCTCAAATCTTGGTCCGAAGTGTTTCTGCATAGAGTTAGCATGTTTTCCTTTATTTTATTTTATACTTTATTTTTTCAATGATCGTGTAAACTGAAAAAAGAATATACTAGAACCAACTTAATTGAACTGCTCAACAATTGGTGACAAGTAATTCAATTACGTTTATCCAACGTAAGTGGCTTAACTCAAATAAGAGGGGCAAGACATGCAGCAAAGATCATCAGGCTGGAATAGAACTTGCGACAGCCGTGTCCAGGACTACGGTCTCTTTATGTGAGTTGTGCTCCACCCCTGCATCACCACAGCACCCTACTTAGTCATTAAGTATTTATTAAGTGTAAATATAAATTAACAAGCTTCATGTCTGATGTCATGAAGCTTGCTTCAAAAACTTAATTGTTTTTGTTGTTTCAAAAACTTGTGCTTTATTGTAATACACACTTGAATCAAATGAATGGCTCGTTAGCAGGTCTGTTCAGAGCTGATCCTGATCTGGTGGAGTAAGGACGCATCTAAACGTTGCAGGACAGGAGCTCTGGAGAACTGGACTTGAGCGCCCCTGCTCTAGAAACTAGACAAATACTTGAAAGGATTTTGTGTTTTAAAGTATAGTCGCACTAGTAGAAGTAAATTAAAAAACTGCTTGACTTTACAATAAAACAAAAGATGTAGTAATCCTGAAATAACATCTAGAGAATAGTTGCTGTGATTATTTGAATATTATATTGAAGGTGAAATAGACAGAACTGAATTTTGAATTTGAGTGTAGCATTACTGTTTACCATTTTGATTACAGAGAAAATGTAGCTGTAGAATCTTAAAATGAGATGCATGATGAAAAGCACAATGATCCTTCATTGTACAAGTCTTAAAATGGCAGGTGATAGTTTCAGTCCACGTTATTGGCAGAATGTAGATAGGGAGATGGTTTTGTTTAGCATTTTTCAGTTAAGTGAAATTTATTTTATTTGTTGTTGTTTTAAGGTAATTTTGATTATTTATCCTCAGTGGTTTAATCTTTCTGGCATTTTGAGAACATAACAGCTCTTTCTGTTTTGTGCTGTGTAATGTCATTTCATAACTATTGAGAGCAATGCCCACCGTATTAAGCAGTAAGTTTAAAAAATGTTGTAGATCAGTTCCAAGTCATGTCGTGTCGAAACAACCAAGATGATCAAAAACATTATTGTTGTGGGATTATTTTCAGAATGATTTAATGAAAGAAAATGTTATTTTAAATGCACTTTTAAGTTCCCAATTCACAGATGATAATTTAGATTAAAGCGGTCATTGTCAAGTTGTGTGTGAATCCTCAGAGTGTTATTAAACCATGTTCTACATTTGCATTTACTGACGTTTATACCATGAATTGTCATTTGAGATTCTATTTATTTGACCTTGCTTAGCCCTCATGTTGTCAAATACGACACATTTGAAGTTGAAAGTTTGTTCAGTTCATGTTTTTGTCTCTTTTAACCTGGTTAAAATAATGTAATGTGTAAAATCTCTGGCGTTAAATAAAGAACATAACAAAATTAAGTTAAGGCTACTTAATTCATTTGTGTGGAACCTGTTGACAAACTTGAATTTAGTTAACTAGAAAATAATTAATAAACTTAAAAAACATATTGGTTGATGGAAATCTTAATTTTAGTTGTTAAAGTAACATAATTAGTTTATGTTTAGTTAACAAATGAAATATAAGTTCACTGAGAGTTTTTCTTAAAAAAAGTTAGTTCATTTAACTTCTATTTTGTCAATCTGAAGTGATTTGAATTAGTTGGGTTAATGCATTCATTTTATCTTAGTTAAACTTAAAGTCATAATGTTACATTACTATATCTGTTTTGCTTTCAACCAACATAACACAACTATGTGGAACCTGTTGACAGAAAAAAATTATGTTAAGTCAACGATTAATTTCTTTGAGCGTAGAACAGTCGGACTCAGATATAGTTGTCTCCCATTGGCCATCAGATTGCTCAACAATCCCATCACTAAGACTGTGAGACTGCTTGAAAATTATATATATATTTAGTAGTATGTTATTATTTATATATTTATGTAATTATAGGCACACTTGTGTTTTTGTGTGTGCTCCGGTGGCCAAGCGATGACATTCAATTGCCAATTTTACTTACATGTCTTTGTGCAACAACAATAAAATAAGTCTAAGTCTAAAAACCATTCTCAAGGTAAGTGTGAGGAAAGGAAATACAACTTAGTGCAATGTCAGAGGTTCCTTTAACCACTTATTTGCCTCTACTATTTAGGACATAAAACTTAAAAGAAATTCAAAATGACAATTGCCAGTTCTGAAATAAAATATGCATATGTAGCTATATTCACTGTTTCACCATGAGTATTGTTAATACGTAATAAATTTATAGTGGATCTTTCTGATAAATTAAATTCAAACTAGAGCTGGTTTTCATCTCTGTTTTTCTCACCTTAAAAATAACAACTTTGTTAGTTCTATGACGTTTTATTAAAATGTACACTCTAGACAATGAAAAAGTCCATTTTGGCCTTGCTTTTAATACAGTAATCAGCAGGACTGCAGTGTCTCTGCGCATGTGTGTGAGTGTGAAAAGCCTGAGGAGTGGATTAATCATTTATTTGAAAAAAAAAAAAAAACAGCAGAAACAAACAGAGGCACGTCCTTCAGGAGATGAGCAGAAACATCAGAGTCTTATTTGGACTGGAAGCTCCTATTATTTATGGCTGCTACCCAAAGATTTTTCTCTCTCTGAGAAACCGATTAACTTTGCTCTAAAGCACAGCAAAGGAATAATGCAGAAGTAAAAAACGTGGAATTTTACATCTAAAAGTGGCATGAGAGTGCAAGGCAGATTTATTTGGACAGCACATTTCACGAACAGATAAGTCAAGGTGATTCACATAACAACAAACAAGCCACAAATAATATGTTCTCAAATCTCATGCTTAAAATAATCAAAAATCATCTTTCTAAAATATTGGAATGAAGACTAAAACAAATGTATGTTCCAGTCATCATTACAAACGCAACTCTAAGCAAATGGGGCTTTTGCATTGATTTAAAGAAAATCAGTGTTACAGCTGTTTTGCAGTTTTTTGGAAGTTTGTTTCAGATTAGAGGAGCATAAAGACCAAATGCTATTTTTCCATGTTAGCTCTGGTTGGTTCTGGTTCTGGGGAATTGGGGGGGCAGAGTAGACTAGAACCAGAAGACAGAGTGTTACAAAAGTAAGATATATTTAATGTATTTTGGTGCTAAGCCGTTCAGTGATTAATAAACTAACAGAAGTTTTTTAAAGTCTATTCTCTGAGCTCCAGGGAGCCAGAACTGGGGTAGCCTGGTCATTGCCTTCCTACGCAGTTCTGCTCTGTTCCAATCTCACTTCAGGGCTCAATCTTCCATTCAGATGGGTTTCTCCTGCAGGATGTCTTCAGGGCCAATCAGGAACAGTTTGTTGTGAACGACGACTTTGATTTTCTGCACTGCTTTAGATTTATAGTCTGCCTGTAATGGCAGTGGAATAAGTGAACAAAGTCATTCAGTCTGTGTTGGTCAGCTTCCAAATACTCATTCTCATTCGTTTCTACACTTCTCCCTTCGCAGTGAAGGATGGTTGTCTCCATTGCAGGCGATTTCCGGTAAGCTTCTTAATGTTATGTTAATGCAAAACAGTAGCAATTGGGTAAAGTTTTAAACTTCAACAGAGTTCAGAGTGGAATTGTCTTCATATGGGTCAGAAGGTTCAGGTCTGAGTCCATCACTACATCCAGATTTCAGGCCTGATGTCTGGTTTCTAGCTGTAGGCGTTGAGTTCCTGTCAGCATTTTGATCCAATGAAAACATCACTCTACCTGGCAGATTCACCTTTTTTCTGCGAAACATAACTCATAAATTTTTGCAGATAATTAGCTTGTTTACAAATGTTTTTGTAGAGCACAACTAAAATATTCGCTGCAATCTAGGAGCCCAACTAATTTTCCTTGGTGCTGATTGGCTGTACCCCCAAAAGCAGAGATGAGGAAGATAGCAGTGGTAGTGCCGAGGTGGTGTCTGAACTATTTAAATAAGCAGGTATTTTAGAGGAGGTCTCAAGTGTTCATAGATTTCACAGGTGGCTGTGATCCCAGTCAAACACCACAGGTCCACGGTACTTTACTGGGATGTACCTACATGCAGCCATTTAAAGGTTTTTCATTTGTTGCTGTTATTGTTCATAGTCCTCAATTATAAATAATTCATAATGAAATGCTATTTCCATTCAGTGTCATCATAAACATAATTTTGTGGGTTTTTTTGTTGATTGTACTAGTTTTATTTCTCCTCGTCGTTAAATTTACATTTTTGTTTTTGTACTGACGAATTGTAGGCATGTTTGTCACCATGGACACTCTTTACAAATCTCTAACATCCATTTGATTAGTTCATTACAATAAGGCACTGGTTTAGCTACTTTAAACAAAACCATGACATAAGAAAATCCAGCTAGAGGCTCCAGCAGGTAGAGGTGAATCATGTTTTACATTTCCATGCTTTGTTTCTTACTGTGCTTGTCATTACACCTCAGGGCAAAGACTCACATATGTAACGTCTCATCACACAGAAATTGTTTTTTTTTTTTTCAAACTGAGTCACTGTTGTTAATCAAGGTCAGTCTTTCAGGCTCTGTTTAGCCCAAAAATAGCACTACATTTAAGGAAGGTAAAGTGACGGCTCCGGCGTGGGCACGTTGCTATCTCTACTGTTGAAGACGACACGACTTGCTACAGGGTAAGATAATGGAGTGGTTATTTAAAGTTAAAGAACTTCAAGTTGGCTTTAAATAGTCCATCCATCCATCCATCCATCTTCTTCCGCTTATCCGGGGTCGGGTCGCGGGGGTAGCAGCCTAAGAAGGGAGGCCCAGACTTCCCTCTCCCCAGCCACTTCTTCCAGCTCCTCAGGAGGAGGATTAAATAGTTTGCAGCGTAATATTACATACTCTAGAAGTAGACAATAATAAATAAATAAAAAACATGGAAGAGAAGAACAATACCAGAGTCCACTTTTATGAACAACATACATATTTACCTTACATATTTTATAAACAAGCAAAAGAAACATTGAAATGAAAACAAAAAATTTTTAAAACTTTTCTTTGGCTCTCTTGGTCAGAAAATACAATTTTCTGATATAACATTAACATTTTGTTCAGTGCTGCTTTTCTGCAAGGCTTTCTCAATCAAAACAATTAAAAGAAATGATCAGTTTGAGTTAAAGCACTGCTGAAATATTGCAGCTAGTTTGCATGTATAGTGGAAAATGTTAAGATTACTACATGGTTATAAGTAAAACAATGCATAGCAGTATAATGATTCTTTTGTTGTTCATGAGGAAGTCTTCTGAAGCTATTTCTCTGGCCTCTATATTACAATAAAGTTATTAAATTGTTTCTTCCATGCATCCTCATGATGTGCTTGACTCCCCTAGTGAAAGAAGATATGTATGCTTGCTATCTGTTCTGTAACCAAGTAGACTGTCAAACTATGTAAAAACCCTCCCTATAAAACTGAATGCTGTGTTCTGCTCTTTCTCCTGACTGTGTTCAGTGAGCAGAGACTTCGAATGCTCTAAAGCCTTCGAATAAATACTGATTAAGAATATATTCTTTCTCTGGTTCTTTGGGTTTTGAAACAGTTCTTCCTCACTCTTTGTTAAAGAAAATTTCCACAATACATGCAAAACAGAGGAGCGCACAGAATATGCAAGGCGAACAGAAATCCCACAGAAACTGCTTGGAGTTCAGAGGGTTAATGAATCCAGAGACGCCGCTTTTCTGACGGAATTGAATTTCGCTTCATTATTGAACACTAAATTACAGTAGTGTGGCGGATACAATGTATGTATTTCACACCCGAATGTATGCTCTTATTGTGAAGGGGAGAAGGTGAGGTGAGAAGATGCCAACTGTTGTCCTTCATTCTATTTTTGGTTTTGGTTGGAAGACACTGAGAATAAAACAAGGCTCAAAACAAGACGAAAATTATTTTTTCATCTTTCTCTGCTGACTTCCACATTGGTGACCATGAAGATCTGTGAACATCTGAACATGTTTTTTAACAAGAACTCACCAGATGCTGCCGCCGCTTCTCCGCCAGCTGTGATTTCGGACCCAGTTTCTTGCCAGGCTGACGTTGCTCCAATCTCTGCTTCTGTTTTTGCTGCCGTTATCAAGCTTCCAGAGAAGTAGAGTGTTTCAGTTTTGAGAAAAATTAATACAAAACCAAACAGTGATTAAGAGGAGTCATTAGAGAAGGCTTCTGTGGTGGGCAGAAATGACCCCAGTTCCTTTTCACAGCGAAGCTGAAAAGCCCCTTTCTGACAAACATTGGCTGGTTGAATCAGTTTGCTGTGTACAGGCAGTTTTCACTTTTTTAGAAAGAATAGGTGATGGTCAAGAGGAGAGATGAAAAACCTTCTATAGTGTTCTCATCAAGGGTGTAACAACTCTGACTAAATACCGAGTTAAACTACAGCAAATGATGAGAGGGAGACGTGTAGTACAGCTGATCATTTACTGTTGACTTCCTCGTTTACATTCTAAGGTGAAAACTGCAGACAGAACAAAAACAATATACAAAACTTAGTTATGTGTATAAACAAACCTTACAGTACATCAGTTTAACCTCATTAGGTGCTCTGCAGTTACCTGAAATCCACCATGAACAGCCAGATGAAAATATCAGTCACAATAATTAAACGTTAGTAATTTAACAAAATAATTTCTGATACAATCCATTTTCAGATATATGATCTAAGATCTATCTATTAGTGAACAGTATTAGCTCTACTTCACACTAAAACCAGATGGTGGCAGTATTGCACACTTTCAGTTTTTTTGAAAAGCGCCATAAAAATCTCCCCGGCATCATTGTGAAGCCGGGGAGAAGAAATGCTGTTCAAATTCGCCATTTTTACTCACATAATATTGCCTTAAAAGTAGAGAGAGCCTTGATAATAGCTAGTAGTTTTGGTAAATTCAAGCAGGTGAGCTCCTAGACTGAGGTAGAAGATAACACGGGATAAACAGGACAAGAATTGGATGGAAATGAAATGTGGGTCATGAAAGGAGCTCGAATGGACGGGATCTCCCAGTATTTGTAGCTCTGTGTCCGGTTTGGTAACAGCCATTTAGGGTGTAAGTGGTACCTCTGTTTAGGGTTCGGCCTTGGTCAGATCGGATTGGTGGTTTCATATTCAGTACCAGAGGCAGCTAGCTCCGTTAGCACTTCAGAGAGCTTCAAGCTCTGCCTGTCTCAGAATGGCAGCACAGCATTTATTTTTTAGCTCCTCAAGGGGATGACCATCTGTTAAAGCCTTTGCCAGTTTTGCTCGTACCAATGACTCAAGGTTTTCTGGAGAGAAATGTTGAGGGCACAAATGTAGGTCTGTCAGAAGTTGTGTTCGACTCCGGCTCTCTCCCTCTGAGCTCTTCTCTGTTTTTCATGTGTGAAGTGATCCAGATTCACCTCACTTTTTTTTTTGTTTGTGTTTTTATTACAACCAATAGTGACACAGCGTGGCATTATCTAAAATCACACCAGTCAAACGCAATATAATAACAGCTCAAGTAAAGTTAGCCTTCCTGTGTTTACTCTGTAGATTCCAGTACAGAAAGGTCAGATGAGTATGACTTCACCAGGGCTGCCCTTGATAACTTATTCTGTTTGTGCTTCTTCATAGACAAAATTTTAGAGTATAGTTGTGGAGAGAAGTATGTTGGTTTTGGGAACCTCCGGGTCTCAATTTTGCTTTTTGGGATCAGCTCCACTAAGGCTACATTCACACAGCAGAAAATAGTTTTTATGTTTGTTTTTTATGATAACTTTTGTGTTACGGTTTTTAGTTTTTAGTTTTGTGTTCTTTTCTGCTTTGCAATTTATTTAATTTTCAGACATATTTCTTATTAATTCTTTTAATCTGTTAAGCTAGACTATTTTTCTATTGTGACTTTATAGCACACATAAAAGTACATTTTAACACGGTATCTTTAGACACGTCAATGCGCCTTGTGTAAGTTGTGTACATTACAGCTGATGAATGGTTCTGGCTTATTCAGTGCTACATCAAAACATTACCAACAGCAAAAACAGAAATGCTACTTCAGGTTGCTTAGGAACATTTTTGGCATTGTGGCAGAAACTCATTACACATGAGTTAATGTGATACTCCAACACTTAACAGTGCTGCTCTGAGAGCAACACAGACAAGAAGACTCACATCCAACAACTTCTGGTGTACAGTGCACCTTACTTAATTCATTAATTCTACATCAGTGTCATGAGGCACATCAAATTCCCTGTCAGTTCATGTAACTTTCATTCTTCCTCTTTAAAGGTTCATAATGTTCATATATTGGTACTATATATTATGTTTATACATATAACTTCACATTGTCTTTTTTTTTTTGTTTGTGTTGTTTTTTTTTCGCAATGTGCATTGACAGTGTTCTCCAAAAGGGCTTTTAGCTCATGCTACAGTTTTCCAATCAAATCAAATCAAAATCAAATCAAATTTTATTTGTATAGCACATTTCAGCAACAAGGCATTTCAAAGTGCTTTACATCATAAACATAAAAGTCATGCAACAGAATCAACAATCAAAACATTCATTAAATTCATAAATGATTATGTTTCATAAACAACTCTAAACAGCTGGGTTTTTAGTCTAGATTTAAAGGCACTCAGTGTTTCAGCTGTTTTACAGTTTTCTGGAAGTTTGTTCCAGATTTGTGGTGCATAGATGC
>CAEGAE010097532.1:0-14042 GCA_903067095.1 Girardinus metallicus
TTGACCAATTTGAGTGGCCTTACATCCTGACTGTACTTGAGGAATTTGGGTTTGGTAGTAAAGTTGTGTCTTGGATTAAAACAATGTATGCTCAACCATCTGCCTCTGTCCTCACAAACCAGGACAAGTCAGAGCCCTTTCTACTGTATAAGGGAACTTATCAGGGTTCTCCCCTTAGTCCTCTGCTTTTTGTGGTTGCTATGGAGCCCCTCGCCATTAGTATTAGAAAACACTCCCTAATCAAACCAATTCAATTGGGAAACATTGACCATCACATTTCATTGTAAGCTGATAATGTTGTTGTTTTTGTATCACATCCTGAGCAGTCAGTACAAATTCTTCTAGACCTTATTCAGTCATTTGGTGAGATTTCAGGTTGTACTATTAACTGGCTGAAGAGTCAATTTATGTCATTAGGTACAAGCCTTACTTCTGAATTCTTAGATAACCTTTTATTTAAAATAACTGACAAACTGAAATATTTTGGAGTTATTTTGTCAAAAGACCCCAAATAAATTTTTTAATTGAACTTTTTAGAAAAAGTGGATAATATTAACATATTTCCTATGTTATTCCTATTTCCGATCTACATCTTCCCTGATTACCCGGTGAAGGTGATGAGGCAGCGGCAGGCTTTTGACAGTGTGAAGAAGCGGGTGCTTCTTCACACTGTCACTCTCAATGATGGGCCGCTTAAATGCTATTAAAATGGTGTCCTTGCCGAAAGTTTTATATCTTTTTCAGGGTCTACCTATTTTTTTAATAAAGGCCTTTTTTTTAATTGTTGGACTCAATCATTTTGCCTTTTGTTAAGGCCCATAGAATATCAAAAACTCACTTACATAAACCAAGAGAGATGGGGGGATTAGGATTACCCTGCTGTCAGCACTATTATTGGGCAGCGAATGCAAGGGCCTTGGTATACTGGCAGGAAGGTGATGCTCAAGAACTGTCTGCAAATTCCCCCCCTTGGAATTGGCTATAGCCACCTCCTTGGGTGGCTATTGAAAGAAGTAAACCCTTTGGTCCAGCTGTGGAAAAGCTTAATTTCTGAAGTTATTGTATTAGAAAGACTGAGATATTGTCTGAATGGAAATTCCATGCTTTTTAAAAAGTGGAAAAGAATTCTTCATCGTCTCAAAATTAAAAGGTCATGGACGATGTATATATTTAAGCTTATAAATAAATGGGTCACTTTTTTCAAGTCATTTATATATATCCCTCCTGTTTTGTTTTCTGGACCTGTGCTGTATAAGTATTGTCCTCTTGTTCCTGTTTTTCCCTTTTACTGTATAAATATTCAAAATATTTAATAAATATATAAAAAAAATATTAATAGTTAATTTTGTAGAATGTATCAAATGGGAATAACAAGATTATATTGAAACTGAAAAAAATCTAACGCACATGTCTATCAAAAGTTTCTTATTCATCATTTACTGACACTATACTTTGCTCCTGGAAAGGTCCTGTCTCCATGACTAAAAAATAGCTTTTTAACTTTTTATATCTCTTTACAGAAAACCTTGATTCATCTGGATTATCTGCAGGCGCCATTGCTGGGATTGTGATTGCTTGCTTAGCTGTTGTTGCTGCAGCTGGTGGTGGATACTATGGATACTACGTATATAGAAAAAAGAAAGACAATGACACTGAATAACTTTGACCAGAAAAGATTCTAATGTTTTTATAAAAAGAAACAGTAAAGCGGTCAGGTGAGACATCCTAAAGCATACAATTTGTGAAAACTGGAGAAATAAATCTAAAGACTTGAAATGCTGAAAAGTTGTGAGCATGAATCCCTGAGTTTATTGGGAAATTCAGTAGCCATTGTATCCTCTCACCCAAGCAACCCCAAAAATAATTAGGTTAGTAGAGCGCTATTTGGCATAAAGACATCAGATCACAGTTGTGCTTTCTTCTTTTTATTAGAGATATATTTACTATCTAGTTTTATATAATTATCCCTATGATCTACACTGTGACACTGTTATAAAACAGATTCTAGCTCCTCTTAGAATCTGAGCTAGAAATATTGTTCTATCTAAGCTTGGAAATATTTTATTCCCATTAATGTATCTTATGTTTGCCAAATGCCTGGCTGAAAGTTATGTTTTTATTTTAAAAAACCTGGTACACCTCCATTTCCCTAATTTGCTCAAAGAGACTGGACTGGATTTTGTAAAGTACTCGTCAAAATGCTGTTTGTTGTTCAAATCATGTTGCACTTAATGTCATGTGTAGTTTTTATTAAAGCATTGATATGTGTTTCAATGTTGTTGCTAGCATCTCAGGAGTTGTTTATGATAATGCCAGCTATTGTACCACATGTTCAGCTTTAAAAAAAAAAAAACACAGCTTTTGTTGTGTGACACTGACAACTTCTGAGGGAGCAGAAATCATATTGAACCTGTTTTTAAATAAAAAATATCTTGACCAGGTTTTGTTTCATGTACCTTTTGTGGACAATTAAGTTTAAAAATGTTAGTTTTTCAATTTGGAAGAACTTAAAAGTTCTTCAAATTTTTTGTAGAATTTAGTCAAGGAGATTTGAATTATTTATTAGAAAAAAAATAATTTTTTGAGTAAGAGTGACTTAAAGTTGTCATGTTAAACACTCAATGAATTAAGTTAAATAAACTTAGTAAATTGAGGTGGATAAACTTAATGAATTAATTTGTATAAACAATAAATTGAGTTGGTCAGCTGTAGGATACGAAACTGGTAATGATTTCAATTGTTTCAAGTAAAGTCAAAATAAAGAGTTTCCTTAATTTAATTAAGTTAATTTAAGTTAGATATATTTGTGACTTCTAAGTTAATTGAGCACAAAAAGGTAAATTGTCATCACTAAATCAAATAAATTAAGTAAGATTAATATAAATAAGTACATAAAATGAACAAAAGCCAAAAACACTTTTTAGAGTGTACTTTGGATGTGTCTTTAAATGTAGGACATTTAACTTCCACTATCTGTTCTTAAAAGCTTTTGCTGGTCCTAGTAATTTAAATTTTATGATTTTATTGATCTACTGTTTGTGATTTCACTGCCTTAAAGGGTTGTAAAAAAATTGCAACACAGTACAAAGGTTGCAAAAAGCAGATGTAATGAGGGCTACTTATGTTTTGAACATGTTTGTGTTACAATAACCAATTTAGGTTTTAGTTATTTATTATTTTTTTTGTTACAAGTATATGTTCTAAGAAAATATTTTTAGATTATCCCTCCAAGAGGATGGTGATATTTATTTGGTGGCAAAATACATTAAGAGAGACTGAAAAGTCATTTTAAATGGTCATGGAAAAATTATGGTTATTAATTTTTTTATATATATTTTAAAATCAACTTGAGTGAAAATCCCATCCTTAATCAATAATGCCACATATGGTGTGGAAAATTAGCATCTGTTTTTATGAGAAGGATAGAATATAGTCTTTTTCACAGAGTCAAAGAGAAAAACATGGATTTTTAAAGGACCTATTTTTCCAATTATAAGGGTTTTTACAAATACCAACAGTTTTATATACATTGTGCCTTCTCCTAACTTCCCCTAAACTCTAAAACTTTAATCAGTCTTCAGTCATACTTGATAACTCACAACAACCCGAAAAAGATAGTGAAATGTCTAAATATCCATCCATCCATTTTCATTACACCCTTGTCCCTTAGTGGGGTTGGGAGGTGCTGGTGTCTATTTCCAGCCACGTTCCGGGTGAGAGGCGGGATACACCCTGGACAGGTCACCAGTCTGTCACAGGGCAGAAATGTCTAACTAGGCAAATATTTTTATATCATGATCATGATGCTGGAATTGACCAAATGCATAAATGAAAAACACTTTTCTCACATATTTTGAATATGTGAGAAAATATGGAATTGAACCTACAGCCTACTCACTGCAAAACAGCTACTATACCCACTGTGTACATGTAACTGTGACAAAGGCTCACATACATCATTTATTTGATGACAGCCAAGAGTGGGGCTCAACAGGTGTTTGACTTAGGAAGATAATTTGTTTCTGTCTTTTTAAGTGGGCATCACATTCCTGGACAACATGTAGTCTGTCTAACAAACTAATTATTTGATTCAGGTGTTTATGAGCAGAAACATCCCTTAAAGTAGATAATGGCCCTTAGGAATTGGATTTTGTGAACCCTGTTGTAGAGGGACATCGTTTTTAAATGTGTCTGGACTGTATCACCTCCAGCTATAGATGTAACATATTTAGACTTGATAAAACCTGAGCAAGATCATTCTCACTGAAGAGATCCTCTAGAACACTGTATTGGGTTATTAAATGTTTATTCTATGTGTGAAAATACAAAAGTGAGCATTTTCAATGGTTTTTGACACACCTTTAGAATTAAACAAGCATAATAACTGCAATATATGGGCAAGTCAATCTGGACGTCATCTGTAAAGACTGATAATAGATTCTCTAAAACACATCTATTCATCTTTGAACCCTTGATGAAGATAAGGAAATAGAAGTTGTTACTTTGCCAAAGGAATATTGACTCATTTTCTCAGGGACTGATATATCATATATCCTCTCTTCTTGTTAGCTGGGGTATATTTGCACCTTAATGTGTGAAATGTTAAGAAAGGTTTGGGACAGTTCACCATTTAGTCCAGCAGATGGCGACTTCAAACATGAGGTGACGGTCACTTGTCGCCACTCCTCCAGAGTTTATGGAGAACTCTGAAGTTCTCCATAAACAGCTAGAATTGGTTACACATTAAAAGGTCCTATCAGTAGTCACTGACCTGCACAGATGTCAAGATAAAGCAGTTGTCCTACATAAGACAACTTTTAAAGTTTCACTCTTCATTTTCCATACAATGTTATTCAGCATCAGTCATTCTTTTAACTTAAGAAAACATATTTACATGCACAACTAAAAATAAAAAAAATTACTAGCAAGTTCACATGCATTTTATTGGTGGAAATACATTTATTTTTCATTATATTTAAACCTTGATGTAAATACTAAGTACATATAGGTAAGGTTTTCTAGAGCCTTTCATTGGTCTGCTGAGTACAGTGTTATTGCATTGAGTAAAAAATACCATAGTTACTAGATTATTTTGTGTATATACTTTTACCATTTACATTTGATATACAAATTGTGTTTCAGTAGGTTGTAATAAGGGATTGTTCATTTCTGTGTAAAAAATGATCAAAAATAGTTCCAGATTGTTGACCTGCACCTGTTTATTGTATTTCCATTTCACTGTAACTCCTGGTATTAAATGATCAAGCTGTTGGCTATATGTGAAGTTGAGTCACATTTTAATTAGAAGGGAATTTAAATTTTATGGTAATTTTCTTTTCCTTGGTCACTTTGTGAGTTGTGTATCATTATAGTGCACAATTCTTTTTATGTTCATTAATATTTTTGATAACCCAGAACCATTAGAAATGTGTTGAATTTGCTAAACTGTACAGGACTGTTTTCACAGATACTCTTTACTTGTAGTCCATTGTTCTCCAAATGTAACTATCCCTTAATTCCCAGTTAATTATTTTGATTATTAACTACCGGTACACAATTCATTCACCAGAAAAAGACAGGAACTTGTGTAATAATAAAACAGTAAATTAAAATATAAAACAGTTTTAAATGTAGTTCATCAATAATAAACTCTCCCTTTCTCAGTTCTTATTGTAACAGTCATTATCAATCCTGCAATGTTTTCATATAACATTAGACTTCCCCCTATTCCCAGCAAACTCATCAAGGTCTGGCAACAACAAATACAATTTTTTAATCATATTTAGAACTTAAATGGAACAATGTGCCAAACTGGTGGGCGCTTTTCTGATATGAGTTATACATCAGTTCTATGTAAATTAAATACAAAGTGTTACAGAAGAAACACAAGACTGATACCTTATGCATTAACACTGACCTTTAACACGTCTTTATTTGGCTGCTATAGTAGCATAATTATTCACTGTGAACTTTGAATTTATTGCTGCTCTGTTACTGGAAATTGATTTGATTTTACCTGAGACCTACTTCCTTATTGTTTGATTTTTTTTAAACCCTTTTTTATTTGTCTTGTGTTATCTCTTTGGTTATCCGAGTAACATTAACTTTACTAGATTGCTTAAAATAGATATAAATGCACACTAGATTATATATAATTTATGTTTTAGTTTAGTTTTTCAAAGTTTCATAGACACATTTTGTAATGTTGTGATTGGGAGGCAGCTATGCTCAGCCACAGAATGAAATAATAAGAACCTGTTCAGCTAACAAACAGGGAATACAAATTTGAATATTGTGGGTAAAATTCAAATAGCTTGCAACCTCATTTCAGCAACAGTGAGTTAAAACCAGATGATCTATTTCAGCTATTCAAGAAAAAGACTGTATGTTTTTGAGGAACAGGAACAAATTTATTCAAACTTCTAATTTTTCTGACTGTTACTTCCAGGGTGAACTTCAGCGCAATCAGCATCCTCATCTACAAACAGAAAGAAAAACAATCTTCCTCATTTAAGTTTACTGTTTACTGAATTTGTATGGAAAGCCATTTCAAACAAAATTAAATAAATAAATATATAGGGAAAATAAATAAATGAGTAATTGGCACCTTTATTCCCATTTATATTTATTCATTTATATATTTATTTATTTTTTATTCCCATTTATATTTATTCATTTATACAATTATTTATTCACAGATTTATTTCTGCCTGGCCTTTTTTCATTTCCATCTTTTCCTTTTTCATTTATCCTTTTCCATTTTCATTATCTGTTTTTCATTTTCACATTTTCACTTATTTTTAATTTCTCCCTTTTTGATTTATCTCTTTTTCATTTATCCCTTTTTGATTTATCTCTTTTTCATTTATCAATGTATCCCTTTTTCATTAATCAATTTATCCCTTTTCCATTTATACTTTTTTCATGTATTCTTTTCCAATTTTCCCTTTTTATTTATTTTTTTTTAATTTTCCATTTCCATTAATTCTTTTTCATTCATTCTTTTTCAATTTTCCTTTTTTCTTTTATCAGTTTTTCTCCAAAACTTGGAAAAAAGGAAAATAAATATTTGCTAATGAGGAGGGGCAGCGTCATCAGGCTACAACTTCTCCAATTGGTTGGTTAGCATCACACCGTACTTTGCTTCAAGAAAGATGGCGACCTACCACCGGGTTATCAGTGAGCAGATGGTCAGCAACTTCATTAGAAAATAGTGTTAGGACTCATGACTTTATTTTTCGTGTGGCCGCTCAGACAGAACGTGTTTCAGTTGGCGGCTCTCATGGACTCAGAGCTTCACCGTTTGGGTTTTCATAGTTTGGACGAAGCGTCCGCTGAAGTTGGCTTACGATTGAAGGTTCGGGATTCCTCCGTAGCTATTAGCTGCGATCCAACTGCAGACTTTTCTGTACATCATAAGGGAACTGCAATATCCAGAGGCACCTCTATGGAGCATCGAAGAATGAGTTGTTTTTGCAGAGCTGAGAGAATGAGAGTGGAAAGCCTTGGAGATCTGCATCGGAGGCCATCTTTCAGACATCCACCGCTGCTGTCCGTCCAGGAGTCCTCCGGTTGCCCAGACGTTGCACGGTAAGCTAACGCTGATGTTTGTTTTCCAACTAAAGTCATATTTAATCAATAGGGAAGCTCAATTACGATCGCGGAAGGTTTTGTGTTGATTTCGGCAGTAGGTGACAAACTGAACGCTGAGACCAGCACGTCCTCTGATCACTAAGATTCAAAACACTTTATTACGAAAAAAAAAAATCAACAAAACGTGTTCAAATTAATGACCCAACAAAATTAATAATCTCAGTAATTATTGTTTCAACTAGGTCTTGCGCCATTCTGTGCATTTCGGTTCCGTTACCAAAATAAAAAAGGGACTCAAAGACCGACTGACGAGCAGAGCAGGAGTTTAAATTGGCTAATCAACCACCGCTGTGTTCAGGGGAGGCTTGTTAACAACCGCGAAATAAATATAAAGTCTGAGAACCCGATATCGTAACGGACTGAATGTTGTGTTTTTAACGTAGTCTCTGTTGGGTTTGCGGGCGCAGGCGGTTGCCACGGCAACAGCTGTGCTTAAACGACAAAGAGACGGAGAGTGAAAAGGTCGGAGTGGTTTTGAGTTGATCACCTGCTCAGGTTATTTTACCTTTTTTTACCTTTGCTGTGGCGCATCACAGCCGCTGTAGTTTCTGAACGTTCAATAAACGACAAACTCGGACTAGTTACCGCGTTCTTCTGCGAGAATAAATAATTAACAACAAACATCAAATAGGACAAATAGATTTCATTAAGTAAACAAATGGCTTCTACCGCAATAACTATGTGAAATTAAATTGTTTAATATTTTAAAAAAAGTTTGGTGCTCTCTGGCATCTTGCTTTGAGTCTAAGAGGTTTTTCCTCTATCAAGCTATTTATTTAATGGAAATATTGATGTTGATTAAACTCTCCAAAATAATAACATTTTTCAACTTTTATAGTTCCACCATTGAAAATGAGAAGCTGGCATTCACAAATCACATTGAAATAAATTCTAGTCCAACATCTGGTTTGAGGTGATTCCTCTGGATCCTGTTGGAGGAAAAATATCCCAACTTCACAAGATGTGGCTTTAAACTAACAGAGCTCTGTGGCTCCTCCTATCAGTCTTGATGATCTCATATTGAGATCATCAAACCAAAGTTCAGATCTGCCTTAACTGACTGACACCTTCTGGCCTCAGGCTAGCAACCAGCTTCTGACTGAGGAACCAGTAACCACCTCCCAGTGTCAGATTCTCACTGAGGAAGAATCTGCATTAGGTTTTCTATTACCTTAATATGTCTGCTATAACTTTTGGATATTTCCATTAAAAAAAGTCAATAGAGTTTAATTTACAATTTTTATGTGTTCGTGTCATGAGGTAGATCTCAGCCGGCTGGTGAGAGAAAAAGTAGATCTTGGTCTCAGGAAGTTGGGGCACCTGAGTGTTAATAAAAAGTTAATATATTTCAGTAACTCTGCTCTCAGATAAACTCTTTATAGAGTAATTATTATACAGACCATTCAAAACTTTTATTTAAGTTAATGATGGTTTCTTAGTTAGTTAATGAAAACATGGCATTGAGAATTAGAATATTACATTAGCAGGGAAAAATATGTTTATTACCTGCTTAAATGTTATTTTCAAAAAGTACTTTTAATCTAATAAGCCTCTTTGGAACTCATTCTAATTTAATAAATATGACTACTATGAAACCCTTGTTGTTTTTGTCAGAAGTCATTCTTTTCAAATCATTCCACGAACTTTGAAAAATGATGGCCTTAAACACCTTTTTTTTAATAGTATCAACAGAGAACATTCTTGTATGAAACAAAGAGTTTCACAATAATCTACCCTTGTCTCAAAAAAGATGTTTCATGTAGAGCAGATACTACTGTATATTTCTGTACTCCAAGTCTCTAAATGTCAAATCTTACTTTAAATTCATAACCCAAATGAGTGTTTGTCCCATTTATTTTCAGTATAATGTTTCAGTGTGTACTTTGGACATTTGGCAGACGAAGAACTGCCTAAACAGTTTTATCTGATCAGAGCAACACCTGACTTGAGCTGTAAACCAGATTACAGTTTCCGCATTCTCTGTGGAACAGGTTTTTTTCTTTTCTGTGATCGAATTATCAAAGTGCAACATTTTGACCTGCATTTTTGTGTGACTCAAATAGAACTGCAGAACATTACTGCATTATTGCTTAATTTATGGAAATACTGGCAGGAGTTCATCCTGTAACCAATTTGAAACTACAGGCCATTTATAGTATAATGCTACAAATTTTAGTTATAGACGCCAACAAATTTTCTCACCCGACCATCATGGATCAATATGATACTGACAAATTAGTACCTAGAACTGTCCATGTCTTCAAAAAAACTATTTAAATGGTGTAAATTACATTTAATTTTGGAGTAACTATGATCTTATCCAGACAGTTTTACTGAATATAAAATAAGTAATGCACAAGAAAAACTGAAGATCTGAATTTCACCTGAGTACTAAAGTCAAAGAGAACAATGAGAAACATTGTGCTGAAGCAAACAGCTGAATCAAAGCGAAAGTATAGCAGCTTATTGCTCATAAGTAAAACCATGGAAATGTTCTGCCTACTGACGTCAGTAGTAACAGCCGCTGTGAAAACTGGTTGATCATTAAAACAAGTAAACTTAAATTTGAATTTCTTGGCTATAAATAAACTTCAAGGGAACTATGACTGCATGTATTATCTGCCTCAGTCTGATCCGCTCTCATCGGATTCTGTCCAGTTGGTTTCCAAACACAAGACCATTTAATCATCATTACCTTCAGAGTGGGGCGCTCTCCTCTTATTTCCAGGTGAACATTACAGGTGGGAGAGGAGGAGGCCACAGGTCTGTTGGTCCTCATTCAAATTCAATTCAATTCGTATCAAAATATTTTAGTGATCCCAAAGGGAAATTAAATGTTGCAAATCACTTTAACTCAACATTCTTAAATTTTTTCATTCTGATTTGACTGTGGTTAAGTCAAAAAGAGTGTTTTTCCTTTTTTCTTTAGGGATACTTGTGGTCTGATGTAATTTATATAGATACCTTAAATACTATTTTCTTTGACATACATTCTATTCTTTGGTACTTACTGAAACAACAATTGACCCTCTTATCTTTCGATGGCCCCACCTCTTTTTCGTGCTCCAACCACCTATGTTAGGAGTGTGAAACTTTACTCTTCAGCTGCTGATGCCTTGCAACTTTTGGATGTATCTCTGCTTCAACGCACCTCAGAGTGTACAGTGATATTTTCCTTATTACAGATTTCTATTTCCGCTATTTTGTAACACTTAAATGTGAGGTCCAGAAAATCTGACTTTGTCAACCTTAATTTTACTTAATGCAGAATAAGAAAAAAATAATTTTAACAAATGGCAGCTTAGTAACATCAGGTTTTGGGGTGAAACTCACATCGACTCATTATGGTCTATCTCTTTAGGATTTTTAATGATTTGTGTGAACCATTTTTGTTATTATTTTCAGGACATATGATGAAAAAAACGTAGACTTTTGAAAACAAAAGTTAGGTGCAAAAGTTAGAATTTATTATAGATTGTTTTACAATATTTGCAGCAACAGGATTATATATGCAAACTTAAATATACACATGCCTCAACTGATATTTGGTTGAAAATAAACCTTCAGTCATCAATGAGCTTCTGTAATAGATGGATAATTGGCCTCTCTTCTTCTTTTCAAGTTGATATGGAATGGATATTCCACAAATTGTAAATAGGGTTGTGGTGCAGACTTATGAAAGGGCTTTCAAAAGTTCAAATCATCAACAAGACATCACCTACAAGCTATTCTATCATCTATCAAGTCTGTTCCTTACAAGCAATAAAGGCATAATCCAATACTTTAGTAGATGGTTTGACAACTTTTAATTAGAGGAAAAAAATCTTCATAATTTCCTTAAAAACCCTGTTCACCTAATAGAAAAAGTAATAGTAAACACACAAAATATATTATGAAACACTTTTGGAGAAATATGATAGAATTCTAAAACCATAATTTTCTGTCTTACATTTTCAATAATTGGAAAGAGTTATATATTTTTTGTGTTTTCTTTCAGATGATCATCCATTGTTTTAAAAGTCAAGCCTAGTAAAGTTTTTTTCTTTTCTACAATTATCTTGTTACTTCAGTACTTCCATGTTAGTATAGTATAAAAACAGTATCACCAAAAGTACATCACCAAGATAAAGTATGACTATACCTTTGGCTGTATTTATCACATTTGCCTAAATTCTGCTATTTACAGTAAATTTATTGTTGTTTAGGTAATAAAGGATGCACTTCTACTTCCAGAAAAGACAGCTACATTACAACAACCTGACTGAATTAGTAATGTATAAGATTTCTATTTTAGACATTTGGACTAGACATTGTACTAGGAGTGTAATGGTAAACACCTGGATGAATTAATACAGCATTGTTTTTTTTACCTGAATACATGAAGAATGTTTATGTATGTAAGTAAGAGCACAACTTTAAAATATGACACCAAAAACAAAGAGGACTCCTACTTGTCACTAAACGCAAGATGTGTTCAGGTACAGCTGGGTACAATATTGTCAAAATATCAAAACAACTATCAAGTGATTTTAACATGTTTTACTCTTAAGTATGGGCACAGTATTATTTATAATATGTTTAAACATCACCACTGACTGTTTTCTATTCATACACTGGCTATGCCTGCCTTTTTTACTTTATTCATTAAAAGAACAACTATCGCCTGTCAGTTATATACTTTTCACTCTAAGTTTAGAACATGATAAGTTCAAAGTGATTTCAGAAATTTAGAATGATTCTTTGTTTACTGCTAACAGAAATAATGATCTACTTACTTACCTTGAAAGAAACCTGCTTAAATCTAACTGGATCATACGTTTAAAACCTACCAAACTGCAATTTGTGTGTGCTGTTGTACCCCTAGAAGTTAGAGGATTTCTGTTTATCAGTGCAAAATAAGACATCTACTGTAAACTGAAAAGTTGCAGTTTTCTCATAACAGTATCTACTTCCTATTTTATCTTTGCACAAAAACAAAATTAGTATTCTTCAATGCTGTAATGATAAATTAACAAGATACATTTATGTGAGACAGAAATCAAGAGAATATTTGTCTTGATGAATCTATTATATCTATGTAAGACTTAAAAGTTGATCAGACATATGCAAAATGAAAAAATAAAACTGGACTGTGAAGAAGAGATTTCTGCTACTTTGAATTTACTCAAGTCATAAAATCAAAAGAGGGAAATGGTCGAGCTCCTGACTTTCATTATGGCAGTGATGGTTAATCATTAAATGATAAAGTGTAGGAAAGAAGTAAACTATGCTCAAATTTGCAAAAGCAAACCAACAATGTCATGAGCCAGCTCAGGCAGCTCTGTCATCGTTGGTTTTTGCTCAACAAAGCGTCAAGTTTTAGCAGAATTTGGTTAAGGCCAGGCAACCAGCCTGTTTGGTTTCAGCAGCATGTCGGCAGAGTGTTTTAATTCCTGTTCACCCTGATGTCAGCGTAGGTTGGTGCAGGGTGATCTGATTCCCACTGGGCTGGCACATTTTTCTTTGAAAACTTAACATCTGCGTAATTTAGTTCCTGGTAAAAAATAAAAAAAGGACAAAAAAAAAAAAAGAAAAATCAGCATTGTGGAATATGAAAAACTAGCCCTATTGTCATGGTTGCATAAAATATTTAACTATTACTAAATGTAATGATATTTTGAGCATGTTGTATGTTGTGTGTATGTCAGTTGTGTGAAGGAGAGAGTCACATGTCCTCTTTGAAATCTCTGGCACCCTTCCTAGACCATCATTAATCATGCAACCTCAGAATCAAAATGTTTTTTATCGTTATTGTACGGAAGCACAACAAAAATCATTGATAAAAGCTCCAAATTAAATATCAAGTGGATATTAAGAAATTTTTTAAAGTAAATTTAGAAAAATATCTAATTAGTTACTAATATATGCTACAATGGAAGCAATACCCGCAGTTATTAAACAACTTGCTGTCGCTACTTGACTTGCTGCAAGTAAATACAGCAAGTCATTGATTTGATGCAATCTGCTGGGTTTCCTTAGAAATAATTTTTTAAACTACTTTGAATAATTAATTGAGCTTGCTGTTTTGTTTTATCACTAGGATCAATTGAGAAGCATCAAATTAAATCAAATTTCATTTGTATAGCACGTTTCAGCAGCAAGGCATTTCAAAGTGCTTTACATCATAAACACAAAAACACAGAGTCATGCAACATAGAATCAACAATCAAAACATTACATTAAGTCAAGTGTCATCATTAAATTCGTAACTGATTTTGTTTCAAATGCAACTCTAAACAGGTGGGTTTTTAGACGAGATTTAAAGGCACTCAGTGTTTCAGCTGTTTTACAGTTTTTTGGAAGTTTGTTCCAGATTTGTGGTGCATAGAAGCTGAATGCTGCTTCTCCTC
>CAEGAE010097534.1:0-23189 GCA_903067095.1 Girardinus metallicus
TAGAGTGCTCTGGGGTTACGGCGGGGTGGGGGGGCGCACGGCTGACTGTTTTGGTGTGTTGGGATTTTGTGGGGGGGGGGGGGGGGGGGGGGGGGGGGGGGGGGGGGGGGGGGTAGCTCCGCTGATTAATCTGGTCGGATTTTTCAGACAGAATTGAAGAGAAGAAATACAAGAAGAATGTGATGCTGGTTTAAAGAGTAGAAGGAGAGGAGATGATGAGAATGAAGAATAAGAAGATAAGATATAATGAAAGTTTGTTGATTTTTTTTCTTCTGATTCTTTTTTCTAATGTTCTTACTCTTCCTCCTCCTCTTCTTTTTCTTCTCCTGTAACGCCAAGTACCAAGTTGGTCAACATCTGACCAATCCGATTAATCAGAAGAGTTATCTCTTAATATTTGTTGTTGTGATTGCATTATAAACTCCTCAGATTTTAGTCATGAATGTGACGCCATATATGAGATTATCAAAAAAAAACAACATGTAATTAATCAATACTATAATTGTTTTTAAATCAGGATTTCACTGGTCACACCAGCTAAACTGATCCAACAGAAACCCATGGAGGAAAAAAGCCCAGAATATATAACGAAATAATTTTTTGAATGGCCTAGTCAAAGTCTAGACTTAAACCTAACAGATATTATGGCTAAAAGAATGGGACAAAATATTAATTTAGTTATAGGTCAATTATTTTGTGACCAAAATCTGAAAACTACACTTTGAACTATTTTTTTTTCTGACATTAAACTTAATTTTATAAATTTAAAGATAAAAACGTACTTTATAAGAGCACAGTAAACCAACAAAGCCCAACAAGTTCTGAGACTTAAGTAGAACTATGTTTTTGTATTATTTTTAGGTGTGTGAGATAAAATCCCCTTGACTTTAATTATATTTTGTTGGTTTTCCTACAGAGACGAGCAGAACAGTTCCTCTGCTTGTACGGCTGTCACTATTGATTCCAGTCCTGGGACAAAACTTCCTCTTTCATGACACAGAAAAGGCTGCAGATACAGACACAAGTCTCACAGCCTTGGTGGAAATGTCAAGAAAAATGTGTTATCAGTCTCTAAAGGTGAGAAAGCCTGAAGTGACTCTGAGAACTGTCAAGTTTTTCCTCAGAATATCCTACTTTTATTAGGAACTGGTTTAAATATACTTTTTTTTATTCTGAAATTGGGATTTAATCAAATTCTAATTGTATCTTTTTTGTCCAGAGAAATTTTTTTGTCATTTTTATGTTAAAACATATACTTTTTTAAATGATGTAAACAAGGAAATTTTTATTTTACTATTTTTTATTGTTTGTCACATTAAATGCTTCATATGGCAACACATTCTTGTCAAAAATACAAGGAGTGTATTAAATAATCACAACAGTAGTTCCAGACTTAGACCTTAGAAAATAACAGAATAAGAATAAAAGAGTCTCTTTTTCTTTTCTATCAACCTTGAAGGAAATAAATCCATTTATCATCCAGGTAAGCTTTAAAAATGACAGGAATTGTGTTTATTTATTAAATCCACATATGAAGATGGCTTAACATTTAACCTAAGGGTTTGAGGAATGAAAACATGAACCGTTTTCCAAGGTCCTTGTTGTTATTATTTATATTTATTCTTAAGTGGATAACATAGTAAGAGTTGAAAGAAAGGTTCAAGAAAGAAAATTGTATATTATATGAAGAAATAATTGACTTTTAGAATAAAAAACATAGTATTTGTATCTATATTTGCATAACACTGGTTTACATCACTTCCTTACAGTTCAGCTTTACACAACATAAAGGTCGGAGTTGAGCTGCATAGTGTCAGTGAACACGTGCAATCGCTGGCGGCTGCCTGGAGGTAAAACTGTCACGCCATCTAACATGGGTTATTGACCCGGACAGCATGCACACCGACGCCATCCGGGTCAATGATACATTACATCCAGATGTGCTTAAATCTTAGCTTTAATAAAGATTTTTCAGGTTGTTTTGGTTATGTGTTGAAAAGCAGAGATTGTCTTCATTCTCTGTGATTTTACTTCTCTAAATGTTTCTTTTGTATATTTAAAAGGATATGAAGACGAAATGTGTAAAATGGCTGTTTGGCATTAAGGCACGTTGGTACCAAAAGGAAATGTACCGCATCAAATGTCAGTCTGACCTAGAAGTGAGGAAGGAATTCAGATTTGGAGAGACGGGAATAACAATTACTAAATTATTATAAACACCCATCTAGCTAAATGTTGAAAGGTCCCAGCATCACATAGATGAGAGATCTGCGTCAACCAAAGAACGAACTGGGCCGGTTGAGTTCACTTTTCCATTCCCTAACAAAATGGCGCCCAACGTGGGGAACATTTTTTTAGTATTGTACAAAAATTTTATTTCACTTTTGGCATTTTCTAAAACATTCAAATTTCGATTTTTTTTTCCCCCCAATTAAGGCGCTCAGTAACCAAATCTTCCAGTAGGTGGGGAATATATGGGTTAAAAATAGAAGTGGAGCCTCCTGAACAACCAACAGGAATACAGTGATTTCTGGATGGCAAGTCAACAACAAAACGTTTGTCTTTTCCAGCAGCCATTGTACAGTGCATACAGCAGTAAAACCAGCAAACCAAACAAGCCGGAGCAACGTGGGTTGCTAGGCAATGGGCTGGGCTTTACTGGGGTTGCGAGGTAACCACAGAATGTGACTTAACAACTGGGAAGTTTTTGAAACTGCCCATTTTCCAGACACCAAAAAACATCTAGGCATTTTTTAAGTACTTGGAAGTACAATGTGAACTCTTTGCATTCCTGGTCCCCATTAATAATAATAATAATAATAATAATAATAATAGTAATAAATTAAATCGCCGGCCAGATTATGTTTATGAAGCAAAATCTAAGGGAACAGATTAGAGCTGAAAGTGATTCAAGTACCTTGATTATTAAAATTCCTCGAGGAAAATTTATCTGCCTCAAAGTTTTGTTAAACTATGTTTTATTATTTAATGCACCGTGTTCTGGCCGGATGTTTACTTGCATTGCGCAGCGTTCTCACTTCCGCCTGAGTTTTTGACGAAAGCTAAGCGTTAGCAGCATAACATCCAGTTTTCAGGTTCGGCCTGGGAGGATTTTACTGATTCATGATAATGTCCAGGTTTTGGTCATTTTGACCAATAAACATCCTTAAAATGATGGGAGCGATGCTTAGAGTACGGCAGCTTTTCTCCTCCCGGAGCTGCTGGTTCAGAGCAAACGGCGGGGACGAGCACTGCAGGATTATTTACACAGGTGAGCGGATAGACTGAACACTACTTTAAATGGTAGCTTTACTGAAAATACCATAAAATAAATTTCATATCATCCCAGTTGCAACAAATGGGTGGCGTTACATAGCTGGTAAATGTTTCTGTGTGTGATGAACGAAGGAGTCAAATCCCGTCCCTATTATTGCTGAACACAAAAGCTATAATTGTCTGGGAAAGTGAGAGTTCATGTATTAAACTAACTGAAGATGAATACATAAACGAAAAGCTGGAGTATAGACTTTTTTTTTATAAGCATATTTGTGATCCTGCCTCTTTATTATTAAATTGAATATAATTTCAGATTTTTGTATAACTTTTCTTCAGGTTAACAAAGTGAGCTATTATTGTTACAGGTTAATTTTCTAAACTACAGAAAAGTAACTGTTAGAGAAGCTCAAATGTGAAAAATTGGACTGATGTTGATATGCGATAGTGACACTGCTGTTATGTTAGATTTACCAATGTTTTATTTTATCTTTTTTTTTATCCGACTACCCGATTAATCGTAAGAATAATCGATAGATTACTTGATTATTAAAATATGTGTTTACAACAGCCCTACTTTATATCTCATACCAAACAGTGCCTCCTGCCAGGCATGTCGTTTTCTTGTTTCTATAACAAGCACATTAGACGAAATGTGCTTGTAGATGAAATGTGAAAACATGCAAACAGTCATATTTACCTGCTTTTCTTCTGTGGAGTTCTTGCCATCCTGTGATACCCAAGCGCTGTGTAACCCAGTATGATAATATTAAGAAAACTAAAAGTTAAAATTCCAGATATTGTGTTCCACATCGTTTTGCGTAGCAAATCTGATCCAGATATCTGCTGAATATCTGGTGACAGTAATATTTTCCAGTCAAGAGCAGACATACTCCAACATTTATTGTTGCCGTTGGTGAGAGTGTTGTGTAAGTCAGCAACAATGATAAACCACACAGTTTATATATAATAGTTTATATATAATAGTTTTATTCAGAATATATTATATCATAACCATGACGCGACATCAGTGTGTGGAACATTGCAGTTGCTAAGGAATGCTTGAACCCAGTTTGTGGTAGGCTGTTGTAGCACCGCACAAAATCAGAAAAACATAGTTGTTGTAATATTATTAAATATTGTGACGATAATATTGATTACAATCAACACACCTTACTTTTTCTTCATCATGTTCCTTAACACTCTTTATGAGCTTTAGCACATCGCCTGCTAAAAATATTGTCATAAATTGTTGTGAATAAAAGGCAGCAAAGTAGCTCCAACTGCCGCAAAATATTATTGATATGCAGACTTTGCATGAATAATCCTACTTAATTTTGCTTTCAGTAGTACTTTGCTATTCCCCACAGATATTGCTATGACAATTGCAGTTTAATAGGTTGTGGATACTGGTTCAGACTCCTCTACTTGTGTTAGGCTTCTTCCCTTTGGTTTGTATTTAGTTCAGCTCTCTGTGTTCTTTGTATCAATTTGTTATTTTTGTATCTTTGCTTCCTGCTCTCCCCAACTGTCCTTCATCTCCTCATTAACTCACCTGTTTAGCATTCCAGTATAAATATTAGCTGTTTTTTTCTCAGTAGGAGTTGCATCCATCTTTGTGTTCCTCTTGTGCTTTATTGGTTTAAATTTTCCCTGCACTCAATAGGTTTTTTGTTAGCTTTTGATTTTCCCTGTTATAAGTAAAAACTGTTTTCGTTCACCTGCCTCATGCCTCCTCTATTGGGTCCTCCACTATGCCATTGCTGACAGAACAAGCATACCTCATAAAGATCCCAGTGAGCTGCACAGATGCTCTCCAGTTGGAGCTTTTTTTTTATTATTCTGTTATAACTTAAAATGTTCCTGTTTTTGTTGTAGCCTGTAAAACTCCCCATTATTTCTCATCTTGGGGTCATAGGAAGCAGCTGTTTGTCCTTTCATTAGCATAGAATATGTTAGCTTCTTAGATCAGTTAAAAGCAGCATGAAATCGGTTAGCCGTAACTCAAAATGCACTTAAACTAGTTTTTATGACAAAATCAAAACTTTTCTAATAGTAAAAGGGTAACTATATTTTGAAGGTAAGCTTTAAAAAAAGCTCAGCTAATCATCAACTCTTCGGTCACAAACTATTTGCTCTGTCTTTGTGTAACTGATTGCCTGGATGAGTGATCTATGTCCAATCTCTTTAAAGTCCTTTTTATGTCCAATTGCACTTAGACTGGCAGCATATGGCCCTGCTGATTGCCACCTTTCCAAACAGTGCCAGCACTGTGCTTTATACTGCTCAGACATTAATCCTTGTGGCTTTGTGTACTTTTTTTATCTTTATATATATTGACATGTCTTATCATTCGTCTTTTATTCTTTTAAACAATTTCTTTAATATTTGAAATAAATTAACTGTACTTTTTTTTATCCGCGACGCTAATGTCAGCAGTTATAGTCTACATTTCTGAAAAAGTTACACGAATAATCAGGAGTTCCTTAAATTTAAGTTGTGTATATTATTCTGTTAGTGTGTGGTTTTTGATTAAAATGTGATTATTTACAATTCATTAATCACATACCCTGCAGTTAACTTGGTTAAAAATCTTAATCAAGTCCCACCACCTACAGAAGATATAATCTGATCAGAAATCAGTTTGATGTAGTTTTATACAGTGCAAAGCTTCACTGTCACCAGTGAAGGGATGTGCATGTTATATTAGTAACTAATTTCCAGATTCTAAAATGTTACAACATTTTCTTGATCTGTGAAAACCAAGTATTCCCAACATTTTGAAATGATTTTATGATTAATACTAGAAATATTGTTGTCACACTGCACTTTGTTGGGATGAAGCTAAGAACAGCATCTGGCTCCAAACCAGTTTTTTCAATTTTTGTTCGACAGTAATTTGACTGGTTTGGCTGAACCTAAATAACAAGTCTTTAAGAGGATTAAACTTTCATGGAAAGGGGATGGATGTGTGTTTTTCTAAATAAACAAAACTCCCACTGCAGTAAAGACTGAGTGATAAAGAAAAAGCTAAGGAAAAGCTCACATAAGCACAAGGATTTGCCTGCACAGAGGTTTCAATTGAAAACTGCTTTGCACACTCATTGTTGTCTTGGTAGCAAAGTGTATTAAAGAAGATTTGGCTGCAACATCCTCCCAAACAATCACATCTGCTTCTTCATTCTCTCCCACTTTCTTAGGGTGCATGTGAGTGACTGAAAGCTGCTATACGGTGATGATTTAGAGTCTCAAACTGATAAACTGCAATCAACTTGCTACCTCTCACCTAATCCCTAATGATTTGGGGAACAATGACATGAAAGGCCTGCTCTAAAGCAAGTGCTTGGAAGGCCTGAAAGTTGTTTCTGCCAATAAATTACAATACCGCACCAGCTGGAACTGTAACGACAGCAAGACTTTTAAATTAAAAAATCACTTAGTTATTTGTCACGTCTAAAGAAAGAAATATGCAAATAGATCCACACAAGGCAAAGGGCATTTGTCATTTTCAGCATAGTGGTTATTGCAGACTTGACTGCCTTGCCCAATAATTACACACGCTGAACCTTTGCACAATTTCTCGTTTCAACATATTTGAATTTCAAGGAAGCCAAAAAGTGATGACCCAGCACCTGTACCAATGCCAGCTAGTAGCCTACTTGACAGTAGGCTACTACTGTCAACACAAAGCAGTCCTTTGGGTGGGCCACTACAGGCCAGTCATTGGGAGCAGCAGAGAGGCCCCTGGCAAACCTGGAAGAGCTTCAACAAATCCTCTGCTTCTGGGTCCGACTCGCAATCAATAAGACTTGGGTATTATTGTGCATGCTTCTTATAGACCTTTCTAACTTGTTCAAGGAAGCTTAATAGTTTTCCGTTAATATGTCCTTTATGTTAGGTTCAGATCTGTACAGCTTCTGATTGCGAGTCTTAAAAGTCATTTCAAAAAGTTTTCAAGATCCTTTTAGTGTTTGTCTTGGAACATAAGATCTGAATTCACCCCTCAGTTGGTAACCGATGATGTTCTGCACAGATTCACAACTAATCATCCTTAAATTACACAACCATACGGCATCCTGTCTTATTTCCTGAGTCAATGGGCATTATCCTTGAACTGAACTGTAGCGTGAAGATTTCATAAAGGGGACACAGTTTGAGACAATATTTGCCATTTTAGATGTTCCTCTTCTGGGTCATTGACAGGCAGTATGTGGTTGGAGTATCCCATCTCTTTCTACCTGTAGACAACCTCTCGCTGCCCCCCAGAGCTCCACAGCTCTCTGTATACTGCTTAATGCTTTGCAAAAGTATTCATACACCATTTGTCATAATAAAACCACATATGCCAATATATTTTACTGGATTCATTTGTGATGATGAAATAAGTTTTTACCAACAACAGTCTGACAAGTGTAGAAGCCATTCATATTTAGCCCTACTTTGTAGCACCAGCTTTTTCTGCATGTCTTTTGAAGGATGTCTCCAGCTTTGCAAATCTAGAGACATAAATGTAAGCCAGGTGTTTTTGTCAATTAAGTTTAGTTGGAGTGAATGGAGAGGTACATGTTAATGCCATTTTTTAAAGTATTGCTACTTAGATTTTATTTCAGTTTAACAGATGTATAAGTTTAGATCTAAACCCATCCAACTTCTTCCGTACTTTTTCAGTCTTCAGTGTTGCCATGCGCTCTCTGTTTTCAGATAATTAACTAAACAGCAACTATGAGATGTGCAAGCATGGAGTATTGTTTTATTCCTCAACTCTAATTTTAGTGTCTCCGCATCTTTTTCACTGACCTGTCCGCTGTTTTCACGATGCTGTTTGTTCACTAATGTTCTCTGAAAAACCTCCGAGGCCTTTCTGGAAATATACTGATGTGAAGTTACACACAAGACTCTATCTGACTTCTAAAGAAAATAGATTGACTGGGATTCTATTTCACAAATGCATGCCACAGTTTTCAGATTTTTGTTGAAGAAGTTTGATAATACAACATTTTACTTCCACTTCCCAACTACAAAGTATTTTGATTCGCTCTATCAAATACAATCTTTTTAAAACACACTGAAGGTACTGTGCATTAGCCTCCTTTAAGGCTGGATTTTCTTTCTACTTTAACTTTGAAAACTAAAGAACGACAGCTTAGGGGGTAGAAAATTATAAATTTTTTGTGATGCAAACTGTGAAGCTGTGGCTTTTCTGCTGGATAAAGCGGGAAGTTGTTCCCAGACCAAGTTTCACTCATGGCTACAATAAGGCTCATAGCCTACATGTATCAACACCAACGCATAGATTATTTTGTCTGGAGCTTCCACTCAATTACTTTTCATACAGATATCCATAAATATCTGATCAATGACATAAGCAACTCCTTCTCCATTTTTTAAATGTGGGGGAATGAGTTTATTCTGACTATATTATCCACAAAAATGTGTTGTGAAAGCAAATATCTCTTCATTTTAACCTTACAATCTCAGCAATGTGTCATTATTCAGCGATGAGGAGGAAATATTTACATTTCTGCATCTGAGATCCACAGAAGCAGCATCGCTGTCACCATCCTGTCATAAACACTAAACAGTCTTAAGGATGTTGCCAAGACTGCTAAGAAAAGAAGAGAAATTGATCCCTGAATCATCTGCATTAAAAGCACGTTTAATATCCTTCCAAGCTCAACCATCACCATTGGCACTGATTTGCACAAGAGAAACAGAGCAACAATAAAACCCAACTGTCTACTGCACAGGAAAATATTGACATCACACATCATTCAAAAGGAATATAGAGAGATCACAAGCTGTTGGCTTAGAAATGATCAATTTGATGCAGTTCATTTATGCAGAGCCAATTCACAGCACGTCATCTCAAGGCACTTTACAAAAAACTAACTACTTTAAATTCATGCAGATTTAAAGTGAAGTAGATGCATTCCAATTGATCCTAGTTATCAAACATCGCAGCCGTTATCAGTTTATTTTATTTAAAAAAGACAAAAGACCCGGCAGATTGCATCAAATCATTGACTTGCAGCATCCACTTCTCCTGAACGAGCATGTAGCCAATGATGCAGTTGACAATCACTTGCGTTGTGTCATTGACTTTGTGATAATTTCATACTGAGCATGCATGTAGCGACAGTGGCGAGGGAGAAACCTTCAGCAGAACCAGAACCAGCTCTGGTGTGAACAGCCATCTGCTACCACTGACTACACAGCATACACACACACGCACACACAGAAAAACAAAGAAACAGAAGCACTGATCAAACTTTGGACTTGATCATAACATACTGTAAAACATAGACATATAGACATCTAATTCCTTTTATAAATGTACTCAAATGTATGTTTTTCAGTGTGCCATTATGCACCTGCAATAAAATAATTTATTTTAAGGGTTTGCATGCAGCTCTACCAGACGCGCCAACACATTTGTGATTATGCACACTTTGAACGGAAAGACTATGTTCTATGACAGAGGTGACTTGCTTCATTTGAAAGCATATATATTAATCAATTAAAAAAATGCAATATGTAAAGCATAACCCACATTAATACAAGAAATCCAAATAGAAGAGAACCAAATAAAGGTGATATAATCATTCCTTTGTAATTGGAATTTGTTAGGGATGTATTATGGATCGGTTTCCAGTAAGCAGCATTTAAAGTGCTTAACTCCAGGATGAATATTGCAGGGGCTCCTCATTAGCTTGTTGACCTGTGACTCAGAATGCAGGGGCCACACATTAGAAAAAATCTTCCTTACATGTTTGACATACAAACAATTTGAGGTTAATTGCATGGATGCTCAGCTACGATTAACTGACAAAGTCAAATGGCTACTGGCATTAACAGTGGATCAAAAAAACAGGCTTGTAATTGCTCATGCTATTTCTTTTGATGAAGCGGGGATTGAGCTTGTGTATGAGTTTGGGAGCATTTATGCGTACTTGCGTTGTTGAACTTACTTATGCATGCAAGCTTATATCATTTCACATCACGGATTTGATGAAATGCAAAGTTTGAATCTTAAGTACGAAGTGTTTATGTATGCGTGTTTGACCGCACATCCAGGCATTACTCTTCAGTGTGAAGGTAAATTTTTCTCCCTCCCAGAGGAATCACATCTTTTTCTCTTTGCAGCTCGGTGATACAAACAGGCCTGTGATGCAGCAGTGAGAGGCCTTGAATGCTAAACACATCATAAGAGAGGAAAGCAGAGGGGAGAAGGGGAGGAGAACTAGGGGGAGGGTAGACAAAAAAGAGAAGTGGGAATGGAGGATAATGAAAGAGAGAATGGATACAGTACAGCCAAAAATGACAAATGAGAGACTAGAAACGGGCTTCTACTGGAGCAAGAAGCGAAGCTGTGAGATTCAGTGGGAATAAGAGTAATATTAGGAACAAGAGGAGAGAGAAATTGCCTAATCAATAACTGGAGATCAACAGACCCTTGGGGCTACTGTCTATTTCCATTGACTCAGAGAAAAAGATTTATTTCCATTTTATGAAAAGACAAGGAAGCTGACCGCCTACCTCATGTATTCTGTTTTGGACATGTTCCCTTATGAATCCATCTCACTGAAATTACTTAAACTTTTTTTTTTTTTTTGCATTTTCCTAAATCAAAGGCTAGAGTTTCCTTTTTTTAAGTTACTCCTTCCCAAAGTTGCTTTAATACGTTATCAAACCTCACATTGAAGGATACAGGAACATCCTCTGTGGGCTGTGTTGTCCATTGCAGAGTTTAACTGCTGCATAACAATGATTTCCATCTCACTCTGCACCACAGGGCACAGATGAATGGAGCCATTTGCTCATTTCTGATTCATCTTTATTCATCTAATTTTTTTCATCACTTTGCTTAACACCATTTCATCAGACGAGGATGTTCATATAATCCACAGATGTATCTCAATAAACACGGCCACTGCATAAAAATGTATAAAATATAGGAGTTCCACTTTTGAATTGAATTCATGAAATCATGAAGTTTTTGATGTTATTCTATGTTGCTAAGACACACTTGTATACAGTCAGTTCAGAGACATTCTGAAAATGACAGTCGGGATAACAACTGGACAGAAATTAACTGAACAATAATTATCACTTTCATTGGTTTGAACCAGAAATCAACTAAGGTATGCATTACACTTGCCCTTCAGGACTGTTTTTTGTAATCAGAAGAAAAATAGATATTGAAAATGTAAAAGTAAATACCTTCCATAATCTCTGTTCTGCCTTTGAAACCAGTAAATGCCTTCCATTACTCCATTCATTGATGTTTCGTCATCCAGAATTGGGTCACAGAGGTAACAGGTTGGTAACCAGTTCATCTTTTGGGGATCTGAAGGTATTCCCAGTTCATAAGGGATGTACAGTTCTGGGACTGTGATGGGATCTCTTCCCATTGGGAATCCTCGATCACATTCCCAAAACACAGCTGACCCCTGTAGAGGACTCTGCTTCAAGTTCCTCCCCAATGATGGAGCTCCTACGCTTCTGATGAGGCTTAGTCAACCCAACCAGAAGGTTCTTAATAGCTGCTTCTACCAAGGACCTCCCTCTTTTGGTTGTTGACCAAATTGTATCACCTTATATGATGGTCAGAATGAAGACACGTCTTGCTTAGCAGCGTCCGCACTGCAAAAACACAACAAACTTTCAGTTTTCAGTTTTCTGAAAGTTTGTTCCAGATTAGTGGAGCATAAAAACTGAATGCCGCTTTTTCCGATTTATTATTATTTATGATTACCAAGGTTGCTTATAGTGAGTCCTCCTGAATCGACTGCTCCACATCCGGTTGTCTGTAATGTACCTTTAAACTTTGACTTTTGACCTCTAAAGACTCTGCTTGTTTGCACTATTTCGCTGCCAGTTTTTATGTGGACTAAATAAACTCTTACTTGTGTCTGACAAGTTAGAGAATCCATTGCAGTTGGAGGCAGCTGTCATGTAAACAAAACAATAAAACTGCAGTTTGTAATGCCAGTGTGAAATGCATAGCATGTGGAGAACAGTGAGAACAAACATAGTTAAACAGTAGTATTTTTCTTGAAGTACCCCATCTGTGTCATTCTCTTGTATTACAGAGTGCAGTATCTGACATGCTAACTTGAAACTCTTGTTAACTCATTGGCTGGATAATATGTTGCAGTTCTCACGTTGGTCAAAAGTTAACTTTTGGGTGGTTGATGTAGTCCAGGCAGAAGTATCGGTCCCAGTTGAGAGCAATCGGCAGAACTAAATTCTCAGGAAACTTTTGTATGGCAAAGAAACTTCACCTGGGAGCATGAAATCCATTGATAAGTTATGCGATTTGATTCTCATAACTTTTTATATTGATTGTTTAAGTTATGTAAATAGTGTTTTTTTTTTTTGTTTTGTTTTTTTTTTGGCTGATAGATGCAGAGATAAAGATCAACAAGGCTAAAACATTCTGCAAATGCATGACTGCCCTACTTATTATGGCAGTATAGCTTGGTGCAAAATTTCCCCACTTACAGCAGGACTGGAGCCATCTGTCAGCTTTCAATGTTTCTGAAGCAACCTTGAGATTATTTTACCAGCCGTGACATTTTTGACAAAAACGGCACGTATTCAGCCAACAGCACCAATATGGTTCAAATCCCAGTGTAACTCAAAGTAAACAGGCAACAACACATTCCCTCCCCAAATAACAAATGAAGTCCAGCAAGGGACAGAAAGTTGATGGTCTTGGCAATAGCCAGATATTTGTTTTGCCTTTCTAGAAATTTTCGGCGAGACGTATGAAGGAATAGTGTTCAGTATAATAAATGCTTTTCCTTCTTGTTATAGTAAATCTTCTAATTCTAACAGTTTAAATGGCTGTGTCAACTTGGTGACAGCTGATGATATTTTATCTCTGAGGCCAATTATCTGTGCCTCCACATTGACATGACATTAGGTCATTAGACCAGGCAGGAGCTGAGTTTCCTCCCCTATTATAGTCAGATGGCATTTATCATCGTTGCCTTCTCATTTGCACTTACTTGACCCTTCCCTCCAGTAATAAAAAGGTAGGTTGGTTTGCTTAGATTGATTTACGCTGCATTTTATTTATTATACTTTGCTGGGGTTAGGGGGGAGGTTTGTGGAGATTGTAATGCATTATTGCTGTGCATGTATAGTTTAGGTCAGAGGTGTCTAGAAATGTCATGTTAACATGCTAAATACACATGAAGACCGGTTTTAATTTGTTTGGGACCTTTGACCTTTTGGAATGTCCAATTTTGTTTTAGTTTCAACCATCTGACCCAAACAGTCATCCCTATGTGAAAGAAAACTGGTTAGGATGATGATGATTAGGGACAGTCAAGGAACTGCCACTCATATTTACCATTAAATGAAATTTCCTGAAACACCAGTGCCACAGAAGCTAGTGGGAACACTGGCTTCAGTGCTCCCACTGAAGCCAGATTTACATTGGCTTAACGTGAAATGGTGCTGATCAAGTTCCCTTCACCTAAAATTTGTAGCTGTTCCCTTAACAAGACAAATACCTTCCTGAGTGAAGGTTTACATTTAGATAGAATTTGAACTGTGGCTACAATGACAGGTAGTGTGTTTGAAGGTGTGAAAGTGAGGCTTTAAAATATGAGAAAACTTTACTAACTTTCAAATGTAATGGAGGGGACATTATGATGTGAAGCAGGTGTGCTATAAGTTGTACCTCTACGCTACAAAATGAATGAAACTATGGAGGAGGTGGACTACTTGCCAATCATGTGAAATCAAGCTAGATGACTGAAACTTTCCCAAAGTTGAGTGTTTGAACTGCTAAGTGATCCCAAATCAACAAAACAGGCTTTAAATGTACAGAGCAGACTAAGAATATTACCTGACCTACTTTGTCATGATTTTAAGGACAAGTTTTGTTTTTACTTCAGTTTTGAGTTCTGACATTTTTAATGTATTTTGCATTTTGGTGCACTATTACGTATTTGTCTTTTGTCTAGTCCTTATTTAATTCATCCCTGTATTTTCCACATTCAGTTATTTTCTTCTGTGTTTGATTGCAGTCGTTACAGACTGTGTCAAAGCCATTCTCCCTCTGTGCCTCAGTTCATGCTCCCCACAGCTCAGTGCGCCTCATTCACTAAAATAAACTCACCTGTGCATTGTTCTCCCAGTTTATATGCTCAGTCTTTTATTCAGTTTTCCTGTTGGTTTCTTTTCCAGTGTGTTCAGTTCCAGTTGTGTCTCAAGTTTTGATTCCTGCTTTTGGTTCAACTTTATATCTGTTTAAGATTCTTTATTTAAAAAAAAAAACAAAAGACATTTACTTTTTCTCGTGATTCTGCCTGCCTCTTGCATTTTGACAAAACTATATTGACTATTTTTGCCCTATACTTGAAAGTCATGACAACCAGAAGATAACCAGTTTAAATTCCAGTCAGAAAACTGGTCAAATATCCAACCAGAATTACACCAGACGCTTGTTGGCTTGACGACGGTTTCAAACGTTGTTAAAGAGCATCATTTAACCAAATCTCAGTGGCAATACATACATTTTTTTGAGTTTCTATTTTAATATTTATTAAATATTAGAGAGGCACTGAATCCCTGTTTTTGAAAT
This sequence comes from Girardinus metallicus, assembly GCA_903067095.1. Lineage (NCBI taxonomy): Eukaryota > Metazoa > Chordata > Actinopteri > Cyprinodontiformes > Poeciliidae > Girardinus > Girardinus metallicus. The sequence goes on from CAEGAE010097534.1 coordinate 14,873, forward strand.
TATAAAACTATTAAAAATATTTTTCAAGCGAATCATGAGAAAAAAACAAAATTAATGAGCACAATGAGTGCATGTAAACTTTTGACAAAAATCCAATAGCTCATACATTCTTTACATTTTTCCTTTCCTGTTCTCCTTATGTTCTGCTCAGCTGTTTTAAATGTGTCCTGAAGGTGCAAATGCTCAGCCAGATTACTGAGTTCAGCGCCAATACTCTAAGTATTCCAAGTCTGTCCTGCTTTATCTGCCGCCCTTCGCTTTTGGTGTGAAAATCAAAGTTGAAATGACTCTGTTTTATCCTCCTTTCTCTCCCCCCATTTCATCTCTGTGAAAGTAGAGTGAAGCACCAGGGCGTCCTTTGCAATTCAACTCGTTTGGTCCCTTTTCTTCCACACCATTGTGTTTTACTCATGGTGTTCCAAGCTACTTTTGCACTTGTTCTTGTAACTTGGCTCCCATGTCATATGGAGGGTTGTGAATTAACTTGAGAGAACAAATTGCCCAAGGTCACCATGAAAGCACAGCATGGGATATGTACAGAAAAAAAGAGAAAAACAAATAGATCTTGTTTACTTGATTGGGTATGCTGCTAAGTAATGGATAAAGCAAAACATCAAACTCACATTGAACAGTTGTTAATGTAACAGCCTGTCAGTTCTGCAAATCTTGATGCAAAGCAATTTTTTTTGATGGGATTTTTTTTTTCTTGACTATAAGCTTTGCATCTGTTCATCGTCGGCTCTTAAGTTTTTAGTAATTTAAGAAAAAGAAATCTCACAATGTGAAACATTTTTATGTTTTTGTTAATTTTGATAATCAAATGACCTGATATCCCAGGCTGACATTGTAAATGAGTCAGTTCTCAATAGTCTCACTTAATTAAATAAAGGTCAAATAATAACAAACAAAAAATGAACTGTCAACCTTTCCAGGTTTAACCCTGACTCTTATCCAATGGCTTTTGGGGATAGGCATCAGGCGCAGAGTCCCTGCAGTGTAAACAACGCATAGATGGATGGACAACTTTAAAATAAAATTTGTGATACATAAATGTTCTGTTCTGGCAGTCAATGAGGTACTCCACAGATCAGAGAAGGCACAAAAAATAATTACTCCCTGTTGAGAGATTCCTAGGCTGCAGTGTATTTAGGGAAAGTTGAGTTGAAGGAAAAACTGTAGGAAAAAGTTTGAAATGTTTTCTGAAGCACAGTCAAGTCAGGAGTTTAGGTACAATTAATAAGGTGTGGACTGCAGCTGGAGTTAGTTTTTCAATAGGTGGCACAGATTTCATGAAACACTGAGTTTTGCGTTTTTATGGGCTGAGAGCCATAGAGCTTAAACTATCAGTTTGTACTTAAAAAATGTTTCACATTTTCAGTTGAATGTCTAAAATTATTAACTTCTTGTTGTATTTTATTTCCTGCTATTTATTCCTTCCACTTTTTGTTAAAATGCTCCATCTGCTCTTTCCGTGTAAAATTGCCTTTCTCTGCAGCTTCTTCCTCTTCACGTTTTTGGGAAGCAGTTTATTGTAACATCCATGAAAAAAAGATGGAAATGGGAGAGGAGAGCTTGGAGCTGGGCTATTTCCTAATTATTCTGTAGTGCTTGCAAGTTGCACCATCTGTCGAGCTTCTGCCACTCCTTCAATTAAGATTCTTAGATTGGCCAGATTTGAGTTTTACTGCTCAGCTAGTGTTTGCTCAGATGAAATCTGCTGCAAAAGCACCGGCGTTCACAAGTTATAATTACAGTGACACAGTGTTCTGCACTCAGCAGTGGGATATCGCTCGCGCACTCTGTATATTTTTCTCTAATTATTGTTATTGCTTGTGTGAAAATAGTGGTTTTCACCCCCTGCCGTAGCCTCTACTGCAATGTTCGGGGCTGTAAATTTGGCATAGCAGTTACAAGTCCTCCCACAGAGTGTCCATAATTTTGCGTTTACTCAAACGATGTAAGCTGCTTATTTTTAATGCTCCGCACACTGACGCAGCAACTCGCACAGATTTGAAGTGTTTCATTGGAATTCTATTTTTGAAATCTATCAAAAGGTTGGTTTGGCTGCTGTAAAAGCTTTCCATCATGCTGTGATGCAGAATAATCGGAGCTAGCTATCAGGTTGATGTCCTACATGTTCTGCTGTGGACGTGCTAGTGCTGCTGAAGAGTAACATAATGGAAAAAGTAAAAATATAATTTTAAAAATAGAAACTGAAGTATTTTTTGAAACATATATTGGGCTTCCACAGGGACCATATTGGGTGTGTAAAGGTGACAACAATCATTGTACGGACTGACAGAGGCGACTCGATGGTATGACTTAGGTTTAAAGACTCTAGCTTCTGTTTCGTTGAACATTGTGTTATGATTTCTTCTCAAACTTTAACTTTTTAGCTTTTGTTTACAACTTAATGAAACCGGTTTGGACAAAGTGAAACTGCTGTAAAAATAAAAGTAAAAAACAACGTCTTTACTATAGAGTCTTCTGGGAGTGTTGAAAGAAGGCTCTCTTTCACTTTTATCTTTTCTGGGTGAATCTAAGTCTTTAGTGGGAGGGTCAAAAAAAAAACTCCACCTACTTTTAATTAACACCAGATGTTTATTTATTGACTCATTGGGATTTATTTTCTCTTTTGCACTTGTGTAACCACAAGGATCACTTCGAAAGAAAGAGTAAACCTTGTCTTTTAGAGAATGTGCATTGAGTACAACAATAAGCTGGTGAAATTGACGACTGTGGTATATTAATGTGGAGTTAGTTTGGATACGTTCATATATTTTGGTCCCTGTAGAGAAAAGATGTCAGATTTCAATACCTCCCTCCAGTGGTCTACATCTTAATCATTGTTGTTCACACGTTTCTAAAAGGAGGAAGGAAGTTCTGTGCTGCTTGATTACAGATGCACTCAACAACTGAAATGTTATTTTATTTTCCTCAACTCTATTGACCTATAATCTACTGTATAATACGCCTGACTGAGCCGTTTCAGTTTTTAATGTGAAACATTTGTAAGATTTTCCTAGAGACTCTGTTGTTGGGAATGATAGCATGATTCAAACTGATTGCACTCTCTCTTTATATTTAATAAGAAGGATATTGATATTGATCCAACAACAGTTGCTTGTTAAGAAATGGCTGTTTAGAGGAGTATGCTCATATGAAATCCTGATAAGAATAAAGTTAGAGGGGAAGAAAAAATATTTGCTTTGATTCCCTGCCTGGTGTGATGACAGCTCACTCAAATGAACTAATGAGCTTCTCCACTGTCTGTGGAAGCGTATGAGCTTCTCTGAGTCTAATTATGATCCGAAAGCATTCATTAGGAGTAACTGTTTTACTTCAAGGCGAGAAAAGCAAACGGGAAGTTTAAATTGTGAGGATTGATGGTTTGCAGGTTAATAGTCTTGTCTTGCTGACTGTTAATTGCTTTGAAGAAAAAATATACTTTTAAAGGGTTAGTAGGATGTAAAATCAACTCTTTTGAGCTTTACTTCATGTTGAAGTTTTCTTTTGATTTCTTTCATTCATGTTTGAAAAATTCTTTAATCTCCCATGGTAACCATTCAGCTGTGCAAAACGTCCCGGTGGACCTAGCTCCTTCTTTGAGGTGCAGCTGCTCCTCAGAGCTGCAGTTTCAAAGCTACCAAGCTTTCGCCTCGCAGAGCAGCCCTTCGCCACTCAGCTCCTTCAAACTAGCCAGCAGCAATTGGCAAACACCTGGTGGAGCTGCACATCTGCTGAGCTCATTATACAGGGCGGCGCTAGAGGAATGGGCGCCGGTGCCGCAGCGTACGGCCGCGTCCGCGAGGAGTTCGATGGCCCCATTAAGAAACCCCGATTTTAAATGCTGCGTTTTGTTCCAGCAGCACTATTTGTAAAGCTACTCCAAGACAAACATGTTGAGTCACAATTATTGTATTTAAGTTGAATCTGTTGCATCATTTTATCCATTTAATTGATTAGTTTTATAATTAAGTCGATACTTTTTTTTTTTACTTTGTATTGCCATTAGTTTTGGTAAAAATGTTGGTGGTTAATAGGGCTTATAGAGGAGCATTGTTGTGAAGGTGGAGTGTCAGAAAGGGTAATTTCAAGGCAATAAAATTACAAAGTAATATTTCTTTAAGTCATTTTTGAAACGTATAGCAGATAATACTGCCCCTTTAATAGTATTAAATTAGGAAATCATAAAAAATCATTGACTGTTTGCTGAACAACTGTCAAGTTAGCAGTCTTCCATTTTTCATTAGCTGAATATGTAGGGGGATCAACTTCTACACTGCTATCTGTGTAATTACCTATTAAAATACATTTTATTTAAAGAATTGGATAAGTGAAGTTCTTAGCTTTGAAAACACATTCTGATTTACTGAGATTCATCTCTTGGTGTGAATAGACATTAAAAACCAGAAAACAGATTCCTGCCTTATTTTCTTTGCAGGGAACTCTGCAGCCCTGCAGCTTTATAAATCAAACAGAGGGCAATGCTGCATCGAGCAAACAGTACATGCAATAAGACTGTCAGAAGACATATAGAGGAACCTGTGTGTATTCATAGTCACATCCTGAATTTCTTGCTGTGTTGATCTGACCGTCTTTTTTTTAAGTTTTCTTTTCCCCCACAGTCCTTCACAAATATCCAGGTGTCACTTTAGGAACCACAGGAAATTCATTTTTTTTGCAGATTTGCTTCACTGCAGTAATAATAAGTGTTTTATTGCGTTAGTTTTATTGGTTATTTTAGTGTGCCTATGGTATATTTTCAGTGAAGCAACATTATTGTAATCCAGTCAAAATAAGTAAAGAGATGTGTAAAGTAGAGTTATAAGTCTAGTGAAAAGCTGGTTATATCCCTTTATTACAGAGCAAAGGGGTCAACTGCTACAGTAGTCGTTCTGCTGCTTGTATTTAATCTGCAGTTTATTGTCCATGCCCATAATTGAGTCACTTTGTTTTTCCTGCTCCAAATTAGACAATGCATATTCTCAAACTGAGTCCAGTAATACCTGCATTAAAAAGACTGAAGTGTTTACTCTAACACTGACCTGACGCAGTATGTGAAGCAAGACCGGATTGCATTAATTACAAAAAAACCCCCCAAAAAAGTCATGTTTTTCTGCACTGGCCTGGAATTTTAATGCCTCATCAGGCAACAGTTTGTTTATTTCTGCAGGAGCGGGGACAGGGCAGGGAGGACCGGAGAGGAAGCTGTTCGTTACATTTCTTCTGACACTGTGCCAAGACTCAAGCATCCAAGTTGACCTAAACCAAATAAATGTGCAAGTTTTACGTTTTTTATTTCTAGTGCTATGCACAATGATATAATCAAAATGCATTGCAGAGAAAGGAAGAGTAGGAAGAGAGTACTCGTTCTCTGAACTTTTGGGTTTTACTCAATGGACATGACATGGTCATTAACAGGTTCAGCAGTTATTTAAATCTAAACTAAAAGGTACAAAAGTACACAACAGCATTCCTTTTTTTCTTTTCTGCACACATGCTGCAGACCATCTGGTTACACCCCTCCCAGATCAGCATATGTCACAGTTTGCAGTCATTTGACAATCTTTGTAGGCATTTTCTGAAGAATCGTACAAATGTACATAAATCCTGACCGGGTCTCATTAAAGCTCCTCAAAAGTATTCATGTCGCCTGCAGATACAAAAACCGGATAGTGGACAACTATGGCGAGAAATAATATCTAATGTTCTAACTAAATCCTACTAAGTGTGAGATCTAGCTCTTGGGTTATTTGCAGTTTCTCAGAGCATCACAAGGCCTGACAGGTCATTTTCTGGGATGGTCACCCCGAAGATCGTTTGCTGTTCACTGTTTAGGAATTGTGAATAGTCTTTCTTACTTGTAAAATAATAGACTTCAAATAGTTTGGAGACCCGTTCCACGTTGATGGGCAGCAACAATTGCTCCCACATTGTCAAAGCTGATGTCTTTCCAACTTGGCATTGTGTTAATGCACACCTGCATGTTCCAGAACAGCAAACAGAGGAGAAAAAAAAATGGAAACATCAGCTTTTAGAGGTGACAACACTCTCAGTTTTTAACACGAGATGATGAAAACTCAAGTGTTTGTGAATAGCAGCACCTGGGTGTACCTCTTAAATAAATTTGAGGCAGAAAGGGTATTGTTAGTTTTTAACACACGACTTTTATTCCAATATGAAAGTTAGCATATTGTTGGCGGTTTACTGGTGATGCTAATCACATGACTAATTAAGTCATGTCTGATTAAAGCATTGAGCCACGTTCTGCTTGATGGAATAAGTAAATTTGCATTATTCCAGTACATTATTATTCTATTATTTATGTTAATTGAGAGAAATTATGTAATTGCTGAGTGCAAAATATCTGCTAACAATCCAAGTCACATTTAATGTCAAGCTACAGGCTACCCTGATTGCCTCATTTCTCACTGCTAATTAAAAGCAGAATCTTAGTCCAGTAATTACAAATTACAGAGAAAGTGTTGGAACTTGTCCAGAAGATAAAAAAGCAGAAACATTTCACCCACAAAGCTGAGGTCAAAAACCGGTTCTTGCTTCCAAGTGAACAGCGTAAGAGTTCAGGTAATTTTCCCAGCATCTGTCTGCCTGTTCTGCCTCAAATAACAGGAGTTGTCTAATTATCCCTCCTGCTCTGAATTTGTTCTTTCTCCTCCTCCGCCTCTCTTGTGCACAACGAAGTCTCCAACCTTTTCCCTTGCTGCGTAATCCAGTGCAGTGCTGCTCTGTGCTCTTTTGAAGAGCGCAAGCAACTCCGGGCCCCACTAATCCATGTTGGCGCTCTCAACCCTGTCTCTGCCCAGCGCCCAACACAAATTCTAAGATGAAGGATCATCTGCATGTATTTCCCAGAAGCTCATCTCGTTAGTTGCCTCACTTTGCATTCACATTGCCTCTGGCCATGTTGTTTCACTTCGGTCTATTGACATACATGTGATTTAGGCAGCTTGTTACAATGAATCCTGAGCTGTTTCACTGAATTAGACGTATAATGAAATTGGTGTGGCTGCATAGCCGGTAATTGGGGAACTGAGTATATTCAATTCATACGAACAAACCAGAAGGCTTATTAAAAGAGAAAGTCACTGTCGTATTTGAAGGTAATCAAATTCTTGCTGCCAAACACAAATACGTAGCAAATGATTTAATGCGAGTTGAACTTCTTTGCACTTTGTTACATTACAAAATTTTCTGTATTTACTGGGACATTATGTGATAGACCAGCATAAAGAGTGGCGTAATTGTGAAGTGAAGAGAAAAGGATACATGCTTTTCAAATTGAAAATCTGAGAAGTGTTGCATGAATATATATATATATTCAGTCCCATTTCCTCTGATGCCCCTAAGTACAATCTGTAACAACTAACTGCCTTAATAGTACACAGTGTGCAATTTAATCCCAGTATAAATGTAGCTGTTACGTGACGGCCTTAAGTTTGTTAAAAAAAACATCAGTAGAGAAAAAAGCACCATGAAGACAAAGAAATACAAATCAGCTACAGCTTATAAAACACTATTCCAAACTTTGACCATCTTAATGAAATGAATATAGTACAGCCAACCATAATATGGCTCTTCTCCTGAACCGATGGAACAAGCAAGAATGCTATTTCTCTGAAAAAAAAAGGCAAGAAGCCGTTGAATATCCTGGAAGAGCCACAGAAATATGCAGGCCATATGGGAGAATCTGTTAACAGGACAACTATAAGACGTAAACTCCACAAAGCTGGCACTCATACAAGAAAGGCAGTAGGAAAACCAATATTTGAAAGAAAGCCATAAGACGTCCTGTTTGCAGTTTATTAAAAACAATGTAGGGGACACAGCAAACCCGTGGAAGAATGAACCATGGCCTGATGAGGCTATGCATTCAAAATCCTGAGTGGTTCTAGCATTATGGTGGCAAAGTTCAGACATAAATGCTATTTGAATGTTATGTTCACAGACAGTCTCCATTCAAAGAAGTTTGAACTATTTTACAAAGAATGATAGGCAAAACATTGTAGTGTGCAGAGCTGGTGGAGACTACACCTGGACAAGTGCAGCTGGAATTTCAGCAAAAAGTGACTCAGGATAGGAACCACATTTTTCACATTTTTTGAAGGCAAATTTTGAAAATCTTGTATCATATTCCTTCAATTTCACAAGATGCAGCTCTTTGTGTTGGGCTGTCACATAAAGTCTCCATAAAACGCATTAAAGGTTGTAAATGGACTGAACTTATATAGCGCTTTTTCCGATCATTTCTGACCACTCAAAGCGCTTTACACTATAGTCATTCACCCATTCGCTC
>CAEGAE010097536.1:0-35017 GCA_903067095.1 Girardinus metallicus
GTGGTGCATAGAAGCTGAATGCTGCTTCTCCTCGTTTGGTTCTGGTTCTGGGGATGCAGAGCAGAACCAGAACCTGAAGACCTGAGGGGTCTAGATGGTTGGTAGAACAACAGCAGATCTTTAATGTATTGTGTTGCTAAACCGTTTAGTGATTTATAAACTAACAACAGTATTTTAAAGTCTATTCTCTGAGCTACAGGGAGCCAGTGGAGGGACTTTAAAACTTGAGTTATGTGCTCTATCTTCCTGGTTTTAACACGAGCAGCAGCGTTCTGGATCAGCTGCAGCTGTTTGATTTGATGGACAGACCTGTGAAGATGCTGTTGCAGTAATCAATGCGACTAAAGATAAACGCATGGATGAGTTTCTCTAGAAGAGGGTCCCCAACGCCTACGACAAGACGGAACCAGACCAGCCTGTCGGACCGGAACCACACACAGCTTATGGTTCACACAGTGCATAATTCGCTCGAGTTCCTACTGCATTTGATGCAAGGCAAACAATTTACGAGCAACTTTTCAGCAAGAAATATGAGCTTGTTTTAAATCAATAATTTGTCAATATTGATGAAACAATTTTAGTTCTATTAGCAAATTATTTTACTTACAATCAGGGAAACGTTGTTATAACTGAAATAATCTTCCAATGAAACTGGGACTTATTCATCAATATTAAGGAATTATTTACTAAAAACAAGCTCGTATTTCTTGCTAAAAAGTTACTTATAAATTAGTTTTTGTGTTGTTTCAAATTATTTGCACTACAAACTAGACAGAGGTACTTGGTAAGAGGTTGTGTTTTTGCAGTGCAGTATTCAGAAGCTGCTTTAAACAGAATATTTATCAGTTTTTTTCTATAGAAGTGAGTGGAAAATAGCAGCTAACAGGAAGGCTCACCCTGCTGCAGGTGGGACAGAAAAAGTGACATGTAAATGAAAAACCAATCAGGCTTAAAGCTGCACTATGTGACTTTAACAAAAAAATTCAAGTGGAAAACAATCGACCTGATTGGTTAGCATGCTAATGTTTATGCTTGGATCCACACTTTGAAGATTTTTGGTTGTAAGTACAGATAGTTGTACAGACTGATTTTATGTCAAAACCTCCTGCCATAGGCTGACTTTAGGACAACACTGTGGGTATTTGGTTCAGATGTCAATGTTAGTTTGTTCATCACTGAATGAGTTTTGTTCCCGGGAAAAAAAAGCCAGAGCAGCATGAAGGTTTCCAGTCAGCGCTCCGTTATGCCACACATTGGAACGCCATAATAATCACAGTTTCATTTAAAACCTTTAAATGAAAACTTTTCTCTACACGTTTAGTTCCTGCTGTGTCCTCAGACTTAACAGGAAGAAACTCATTTACTGGATTCTGTATTTAATGCAGCAGAATACAGTACATATCTAAAAATTTGTTCTGACGAGACATCACTACAGTTTGATTATCATAACTGAGCTGAACTGTTAAATATCTGCACAGATTTGGCTTCCCGTGCAAAGATAATTAGATCCATCATCTTTGTGCTCAATTAAATGATACGTCTAGTCAAAGTCATTTCGGATATCTAGAATATAAGCTGATTTTATGCGAAAACAGAATGAAAAAGTGGCAAAATAAAAAATCTGCTAAATTTGCAAATTTTCTTACCCAAATACTCATCAAAATAAACAATAAATTGATTATTTTACAGATTAATAGTTAGACTAATCAATTATTAAAGTAATTATTATCTGCAGTCTCACTTGGATTACAGCTTCCAGATGATTTAATGTTAAATCTGAGGACATTTATACTGGTCAGAATATTGTCAGCGATACCTTAATTAGCTTATATGTATAGTCATAAAGTAATTTCAGATATCTGGACTGTAATGTGATTTTATGGTATAACAGCCTGCCACAGTCAGCCGGTTCTAAAGGCTCTGTTCAGAACCGTCCTGTGAATGGACCTGTGTGCAGCTGCTGAAGGGAGACAGTGTGTGGACGTTTGGACAGAGGTCTCCTACCTCCAGGGCCAGCGCCGTCTTGTCGTAGGCGTTGGGGACCCTCTTCTGGACGGCGCGGGCGTACACAGGGCCGTCCTGCAGGTTGGGCAGCTGGGCGTTGACCATGGGCTGGGCGTACAGGCCGGGGTCACCCTGTGGGTTCCCCTGGGGGGCCCCGCCGCCGCCGACAGGCGAGCCGGGCCGGTACTTCTCCACATAGGGGACGGGGATCATCCCGATGCGTCCGTCCTGGCTGGCGGCGCTCCACCACTGGTCCTCGGGCTTCTCCAGGACGCGCAGCACGTCTCCCACCTTGAACGGCAGGTCCTCGTCGTCGTTGCCGGGGAAGTTGAAGACCGCCCGGACAAACTCCTGCTCCTTGGGCTGCTGGGGGGCGGCGGGCGGGGCGGGGGCGCTCCTGGACTTCTCAACCGGCTCGCACAGCGTGGTGGTGTCCAGGTAGTGGACCTTGTAGAACTCCAGCAAAGCGGGCAACTCCGGGAACGACTCCTCCCCGATCTGGAACCGATTACACTCCACACCTGACAGACGGACGGACGGACGGACGGACAGCCTCCATTAACAATCAATAAACATGAATGAACTCCTGGTTTACATCGCAGACACAGAATAAATCCTGAGGAGGGTTTCCCAGTGGATGATCAGCCTGGCAGCCCACCAGGCTTTAGTTACACCTTTACTTACATTAATCAACTTGACATCAAATATTTATATTAAGCTTTATAAAATTGTTCCTTTTTTTAAGACTTTATCGTTGGTGTTTAGATACTGTTAATGTCTTTCAATAAAACATTAGGTTTCCTGTCAATTTTAAACATCTTTTAACTCCAAAACACAGAGTCCTAGCACCCGACCACTTGGCTAGTTTTATGAAGGAAACTCTAGAGTCAGATGTAAAAAGAACACAATTAATCAACTAATAATGCCTGCTTAGACCAGTCTTTCTCAAACATTGGTCCATAAAGCACTGCATGTAAAACCATCATATATTTGCTGTGACATGAGCTCAAAGTGCGACCCGTAGAGCTAGCATACCAAATAATATGCCCTTAAAAATAACAATGGATTAGCTGCTTAAGATTGGGTCGTTTAAAAGAAAAGCTGAAGACACCAACATTGTTTATATGATCAGAGGAATTTGTGTCTATAAAAGAATATTTTTCAGTTTCTCAGGGTGAGTTGCAGAACTTTTACTGTTTTTAAAACAGTATTAAGATACATAGCGTGGCATCGGCACGCAGGCCTGGGGCTGCACTGACTAACTGCATCGCTAACACTTAACATAAAATAATCATTTACGTTGGGTTTTCTTCAGGCTGAAACAAAACATGGTCTAACATGTTGTATTTATTGTTTTATTAGAGTTTGTGAATGTTTGAGAAAGTTTGAGAAATAAATCTCTTATTGTTGTAGTTTTGGCCTTCATGCAGCAGAGGGCACTGCAGGTTAATTTGTTAAAACAGAATTAAAGATGGCGGCGGCACACCAGAACGGGAAAGAGAAATGGTCCAAACAGACTCCGGTTCAGAACGGAGAATGCACTTCATGCAGTTCTGTTTAGAAATATAAACTCTCAAGATCCTTAAATTTCACAATTTGTTTTTTAAATCCAGCATATTATTAAACATTTTGCCCTACAGATTAAGGAAAGACAGAAAATTCTTAACAAAATGGCTGCTTATCAGCTAATCATTAGTTGATAAACAACATTAATCAACCTGACATCTGATTGGCTGCTTCTATAGAAACCCCGACGTCTGACTGGCCGCTTCAAACAGCAACTTCTTCGACTCTGAAGTCAATATTTTCACTGGAAAGTGTGGAAAAAGCTTTGATAAATAGTTATTTACTGCAAACTGTAGGTGAGCAACTCCTGGCTCATGAAAAACAAAATGTCATTTTTAATATGAAATCAACATTTAATTGATATTTAATCAATTTTATTCATTAAATTATTTATTAAATAATTATTTCTTTTTACTGTAATTTGGCACTCTTTACCCTCCATAGAAAATACCAGTTTGTGTGGAATTAATGTACAGTGACTGAAATAAACTGAACATTTGGAGGTTCTGGTTGGGAAAATCAGAACATTTGGAGGTTCTGGTTGGTTAAATGAGAACATCTGGAGGTTCTGGTGGGTAAAATCAGAACATTTGGAGGTTCTGGTGGGTAAAATCAGAACATCTGGAGGTTCTGGTTGGTTAAATCAGAACATCTGGAGGTTCTGGTTGGTAAAATCAGAACATTTGGAGGTTCTGGTTGGTTAAATCAGAACATCTGGAGGTTCTGGTGGGTAAAATTAGAACATTTGGAGGTTCTGGTGGGTAAAAATCAGAACATTTGGAGGTTCTGGTTGGGAAAATCAGAACATTTGGAGGTTCTGGTTGGTTAAATCAGAACATCTGGAGGTTCTGGTGGGTAAAATCAGAACATTTGGAGGTTCTGGTTGGTTAAATCAGAACATCTGGAGGTTCTGGTGGGTAAAATCAGAACATCTGGAGGTTCTAGTTGGGAAAATCAGAACATTTGGAGGTTCTGGTTGGTAAAATCAGAACATTTGGAGGTTCTAGTGTGTTAAATCAGAACATTTGGAGGTTCTGGTTGGTAAAATCAGAACATTTGGAGGTTCTGGTTGGTAAAATCAGAACATTTGGAGGTTCTAGTGGGTTACAGGCAGAACTGTTTAACACCTGAGGAAAGGTTTGTGAAGCAGTCAGGATTCAGGGAAAAAGCAACGTGAAGGGGACGGACTAGAGACATTCCTGAAACACCAATCTGCCCAGTCATGTCCCAGTTGTGACGTCACAACCTGCAGCTTTCTACAGAACCCATCCCTCCCTATGGCAAGCCTTTTTAACATAAAACCAGTTGAGTCTGAATGTAAGGAATTACATTCATTTAAAAAACTGCATTTCAACGACCCGGAACGGTAATTTAAGAAATCTGTATTCACATTCTGACTACAAAAAAATGTTATTAAATTTACCTTTACATCATCACAAGTCAAAATTCCTTTCAATATCTTAAATGACATCACCAGATTTGATATTTGAAGGGTCACGCTCTTCTGACTATAATTTAAGATCTTAAACTTAAATTACATTTTTAGATATCTGATTTACACAAGGGGGTAAAAGTCGACCTTGTGCTGCCGCTGAGCTGTCCAAACAGAAACTTCATGCACTTGGAGATTGCTTCAGAAATCTCCAAAAAAAAAAAAAAATCCTGTTTATTCACTTCCAACAAACACAATGCTGTGAAAAACGCCTTTGGAAAAGCAGGAGCGCTATTGTTAACCCATTCCCCAGCTGAAAATGAAGAACTTTCAAAAATCTCTTTTTCTATTTTTTATTAGACAGAATACAAATTCAGGATACCAGTAATTCTGACTAGTCACAATGTTAACTCAAATTGAAAAGCCTATTAAAGGTATCACTAATTCATTTGGAGATATCTTAAAAAGAGTCATTCACAATTATAATTTCAGATTTCCCTAATTTAGATTTTTCTAGTCATTATTTGCTTTCAAGACATCTGCAATTTAATTTGCCCTAGTCAAATCTAATTAATGCCTATCTAAATATACAATTAAGATATCTTTAATTGGAGATGTCAGAACAAAAGGTAAGATTTACTGAATTTACTTTATGACTAGTCATAATTTAATTGTAGATATCTGAAATGTCTTTCATATAGTAATTCTTTCTGGATGTCTTGAATACTTCATACTATCATAGAGTCAGAATTGCATTACGGCCCTAGTACCTGTACTTTGTATAGTCAAATATAATTAGAGATTCCTTAATTTACTCATATGTCCAGTCATAAACCAATTTAAGAAATGTGGAACGTCAATGCGATTATATGTTAAAATGGCCTGCCATATCCCTCCCAGAATCTTCACCTTAAACCCAAATTTGTGCCGTAAAAAAACACCTGGATGAATTAGAACCGAGCCTTACCTGATCCAGGTCTCATCCTGTTGCTTATGTCGTTGATGATGTAGTGGGAAACTTTGGAGTTCTCGGACACCGAGAGGACGTAGTCTCCGGGGATGGAGGACGAGTCCCGGACCAGGAAGACTCCGTGCTTCTGTCCCTGCAGCAGAGACACCGCTTCCTGGCGGCTCAGGCGGCCCCAGTACCAACTATCCCGGTCCTCGGCGTCAAAATGACCGGCCATGGCAGCGGAGTCCGGTCCGAGCTTTCAGGACAGAACCCCGTTTTCCCCGTAACTCATACAACTTCCGTTTCCCGACGCTGGCGCTGGCAAACAAACGCAGCAAAGCCTCGACTTCCTGCGATTAAAGTTCTTCGGAACCAAACAGAACCGCCGGTTTCTGTTGATCAAAACACAGAACTGCTCAAAACTACCAAGCGACAGCAGTCTACGGGACTGAAATGGCGGATCGAGGGAAAAGTTGACCTCATATACCGGAAAGGGATGCCCGGTCAATGGGAAGCGGTGCGTTCACGCCCCCTAAAAAACATGGGAATCCTGCGGCTCCGAACTTTACATTAACTCAGCATAAATATTGACTGTGACTTTTAAAGCTTTACTTTAACGGAATAAAAACAAGAAATTGTTGTACAAATCAGAATTTATTGCGGTTTCACTCTAATATTCCAACTTTCGGAGACACTGATATTAAAGTATTCAATATCTGTAAATACAATCTATGGAAGAGGATTAGGGCCACTAAAAAAAACAAAAACAAAAAAAAACTAGAATCCTATGGAAGTCATTAACTACACTTTTCTGTGATAAAGAGTTTCATTAAATAAATAAATAAAACATTCTTCTGACTGTGGAAGCCGACTTATGGCATGAAAGTAAGCAAAAGGACAAGAATTCGCAATTAACTGATAGCTACTAGATAGTAGCCATAGCTGCCCTAGAGGAGAGGCTGCCATGCACCAGTGCCGCCGGTTGGGCCCTCTGACCACCACCAGCAGGCAAGAGACAGGTGGAGTGCCTTGCCCAAGGACATGACGACAGAGGCAGACAGAGCAGGAATCGAATCAGCAACCTCCTGATTGCAGGACAAACTTTAGCGATAAGGCTAGAATTAGCATGAGGGCTAGCACTAATGACTGGCATGTAAACACTTCCAGTAGGATAAGGGTTATCACCATCATGTTGACTCAAATTAAATTGCTCCTTTCAATGTGCAATTCTATGAGCCAACACCTTAAATTGTTAGCCTTATATACTATATATAAATGCCTCATAAGGCATTTATATATTATAGATATTTTAGCTTAAATACTATAGCTAAAATGCTATGGTTCGCTTAAATGGTATGGTTAGCTTAAATGCTGTCAGTAGCCTGTGGGGTATAACTAGAACGTTGTCTCGCTCCATTCAGTATACTAGCATAGCTGGCAAATGAAATTATTTTAGCTGTCAGGCTAATGTTAGCATGCTAGTGAGGGCCATCAGGTTTCTGTGAGGTGGAGAATTATTCAATTATAGGAGGTACTTATGTGAATAAAAGTCATAATTATGAGAATAAGTAAAATGTAAGGATAAAATTCATAATTACACGTTTAAAGTTATAATTACTGGATTTATGTGTAGGACCTGTGCAGTTTTATAAGGGTTTTAAAACTTATAATTATGATAAAATATGACCTTAAAGCTTGCAACTCTTAATTTAAAAGTTGAAAATGACTTTGATTCTCAGAATTATGTCTGCTATAGTCATAATTTTGACATTTAAGACACAGTTATGAAGGGTTGTTTGGCTTTTATTTTTTCTTCTGTGGCAGGAATGGGCTGCCATATGTAACAGATTTTTAAAAAGTTTTAATGTGTTCCCTCTGACTCCATCTTCTCACTTCATTTGTTGGTTGTTTATTCAAACATTTGATTACATTTCTTTTCATCAGACCCACCAGTGTTTATTCCCTTTTCTGTTATTTCTAGAGAGAAAAATGAATCTAAAAATACCTCAAACGATCTAAAATAAATAAAACATCTATGATTTTATGTGTTTTCTGTTTACTTTATTTCTACACAGACAGTACACAGACTTTAATTCGATTAAAACCCAGGCAGCTACACATTTCCATGTAAAAGTTCCAGACTTTTCCAGAGTTTCCAGTCCTTAACCTTCTTTCTAAATTATAAAATAAAGAAACTTCAGTGTTAATCTATGACAGATATTTCTACAGCAGGGAACAGGAAGAAAGGACACAAGGTAGGAGAGGAGGAAAGAAGAGAGGACACAAGACAGGAGGGAAAGGAAACAGAAAGAAAAGAGACAAGAAGAAAAGAAAGAAGGTAGCAAGTGTGTGTGAAGTACACAAAGAAGGAAAAAGATGACAAAAGGAAGGATAGAAGGAGAAAGGAAGGAAACATAGAAGGAAGAAATGGTGGAGAGAAGGAAGGAAGAAAGAAAGAAAGAAGGAAAGAAAGAAAGAAAGAAAGAAAGAAATAAAGGAGGGAGGGAAAATATGTAGGGCACAAGGAAGAAACCAAAGAAGGAAGGGTAGAAGAAAGAAAGGAAGGAAAGATTAAAGGAAAGGAAAATAGAAGGAAGCAAGGAGGAAGGAAAGTAGGAAGGAAGGCACAATGGAAGGAAAGCCAGAAGGATACCTTCTATGTAGGAAAGAATGAACACAAAAAAGATATGCAGGGAGCAAGGAAGAAAGAATTGAAGGACAGATGAAAGGAAGAAAAGAAAGAAGAATAGATGGAAAGCTAGAATGAAGGAAGAATAGAAGGAAAAAGTAAAGTAGGAAGCAACGTTTATACATTGGGAAACAGAAAAACTCCTCTTTTCTCATTCTGAACCTTTTTCCAGACTGGGCAGTAACCACGGCAACCACCTTGACTTTCCACGCCACAGTGAAACTTCAAACCAGAGTTCGTTAAGGTGACCAACTAATTTCAACTACAACAGGTGGGCAACGTTCCTTTGCTCCACCAGCAGATGGCGACGTCATCTCTCCAATCCGGAATTCATCTTCAGATCGCAGGACCCGCTACACACACACACACACCCCGACACACACTCAGTCAGCTGGTGAACACACTCACGCTGCGTGAAACTAGTCAGAGCTACTCAAACTTCTTCAGGTGGTTGTAGAGCGACTGGACGTAGGTGAACACACACATGGGGTCCGGCTTGTCCCCCATGTCCAGCATGTCTTCCACCTCGATCAGCCGCAGACAGTCCGCCTGCTGCCTGAGACGAAACACAGAGAGGGAAGACTGACACACACCCAGTACTTTAAAACACCGCAGTCAGAAAGACCCACAGACTGAAAATTAATACTCCTGTCGCTTCCTACGTCCATCATGGCGCCTCAATGTGGTTTGGCAACGTAGTTGGAAAGATTAACAGTCAGTCAACCAACCAGCCAACCAACTAACCAACCAACCAACCAACCATCCCAATCATGCTTGAGAACCATATCGAGACACCAAAGCCTTTTTAGCTCTAGCATCGTTGGACTCACTCCGCTATAGTGAAGGCCGTCTGCAGGTTCTGTCTACGGTTTGCCGGATTCAGAGCGTTGTAGTCGAACTCCAACGGGAAGAAAGAGTGGACCAGAGCGCAGAAGGCCATGCCGTCGCTCCAGCTGGAGGAAAAGTTCTGGATGTCTATGTTCTAGAAGAGAAATGACAGGAAGCATCTGAGGAAGACGTTCATCTGTCTCTCTGATGGAAACCTTCGAGGGTTGATGAAGTCGGACCTTGTAGCCGATGGTTTTGGAGCGACACCACTCCAAAAGGATCTGCTTTATCCCGCTGGCGCTCGACACGCCGAAGCTCTGGGAGCGCTTCAGTTTGGGGTTGGAGTCCTTCGGCCTGTTTGGTAAAAAGTGCAATAGATTATACAGCAGGAGCTGCTTCTGGACTGAAGGATCTGATCTGGATTCACTTACTTTATGGGGTCAGAGTTCATCCGCTCAAACAGTGCCCGTTTGGCTTGGGCGCCGTTGGAGCGCGGAAGAGTTTGGGATTTCATCACCTCCGGTTTAAACTCGATACCTCCAGACTTGTTCGACCTGCTGAATTTGTTTGCAAACAAATTCAGATTATTGTCATAAATTATGCAGAGTGAGAGAAAACGATGTTCTATCACAACATACGGGTCCAGTTTGGGTGAGAGTCCGGACTTCATGAAGGATTTGGAGGGAAGTAGTTTTTCTGTGGAGGAATAGTTAGAAATTTCAGCAAGGAGGATAAGAAGGAATGAAGGAAAGTCCAAAGAGCCAGTCGCACCTGCAGGCTGAGGAAAACTCACGCTCCGTTTCAAACTGGGACTGGGCGTCTTCATAATCGGTGCTGAAGAGATTAAACAGAACCAACAAATCAGAGGATAACAAAGAAGTAAGGCTGTTTCACAAATGACAGTCCGGTAGGCCTGATTCGATTGGGAAGAAAAATTAAAATAGACTGGAGTTGGACTAAAGCGGACTGGAGTTGGGTTAGAGCGGACTGGTATTGGTTAGAGCGGACTAGAATTGGGTTAGAGCGGACTGGAATTGGGTTAGAGCGGACTGGAATTGGTTAGAGCGGACTGGAATTGGGTTACAGCGGACTGGAATTGGGTTACAGCGGACTGGAATTGGGTTACAGCGGACTGGAATTGGGTTACAGCGGACTGGAATTGGGTTACAGCGGACTGGAATTGGGTTACAGCGGACTGGAATTGGGTTACAGCGGACTGGAATTGGGTTAGAGCGGACTGGAATTGGGTTAGAGCGGACTGGAATTGGGTTAGAGTGGACTGGAGTGAAAGCACCTTAAATGTTTTGCTGGCTGGAGCCAAACTCGCCTCGTTTAAAGGGATATTCCCCTGGTTTTACTGTGAGGTCCAGTGATGCTGACAGAGACTGAGACGGAGCAGAGACGGCCGACTCTGTGTTCGGCTTGGTCATGGCGGAGAGCGGCAGGTGGTGTTTGGGTTCTTTAACGTCTAAAAATGAAAATATAAACTGATTTAAAACAAACTCCCTGCATGAACCAGCAGGCAGAAACTGGCAGAAACTGTCCGCACCACGTCTGACTGGATGATCCATCTGCTTCGGTGCCGCTGGCGTTTCCTGCGCTGAAGGATTGAGGCGAGACGCAGCGGTCTGATCAGATTTAGGAGCTGCGGGAACGTCTGACGGGATTCTGGTGGCAGCAGCGATGGAAAGATGGGACAAAGCCTCAGAGTTGGACTGATCTCGGAGATTCTGGGGGGTCGGATCCTTTGCTCCGGGAGAGCCTGCACAAATACAGAAGACTGGGTGTCAGTGTTTCACAGGCTTTAGACCAACATACAACAAAAGATGATTCATTTATGAACAGAGAAACAGCTTCAGGCTCTACTACTGGTCGGCCATTTTGTTGTATTCCACATGTGGTCAGCTGAATCTCTGTGATTTTAGAAAGTTAGTAGATGTGACTCTCCCATCTTTCAGAAACGCAACAGATTGACATTTTCTACCAGATTGCAACAGAAATAGAGAGAGAAATATTTCTGCCATTATATATTTATGCTGCTATTCCTGTAAATAAATTAGAAATTTAGCACTTTGTATCCACTAGGAAACACCTTTCACGTGATTTCTGGCTGCAGATGTTTCCTTTGCTACAAATGATAAAGCTAAAATGATGCTATTATTGACTATTAGGCAATAAAATGTTTATTTTCTCATTTAAAAAAGGATTGAAATCTTTCAGTGTATTTCTATTTTATAAAGGGGCTTAAATGAAAAATCAGCAGAATATAATTTTTCTATTCGATTAATCAATCGTCAGAATAATTCATTATTCTGAGGATTCAGGATGTTTCTGCCGATTATTCATCAAATTAATCGATTGTCAGAATAATCTGTTTTTATAATTAATTATCAGAAAAATATACTAATTTGAATTAATTGATTAATTTTTAATTAATCATCAGACTAATTGATTAATCATCAGAATTATAGATAATGTTGACGATTAATCGTCAGAATAATAGATTAATTTCATGATTAATCGTCAGAATAATCTATTAATCACCATAATAATTGATTATTCTGAGGATAATCCCTGAATAACCAATTATTAAAATAATTGTTAGCTGCAGCCCTGATGTGAGGTTTTTTGTTTCTGTCAGGACCCAGAAGTTGAGGCTAACAAACCGAAACAGTTTGGAGAAAACAGGAAGACTGAACCAAACATCCTGATCATGTCAGCTCGATCCTGCAGACCGACCTCCGATAAATAAATGATCTGCTGCGGCTTTCCGCCCTGAAGCTGGAGAGTAAACGGGTTTGGCACCGAGGAATCCCTCCAGGCCGGGTTTGGTGGTCATGGCTGTGACAGGCAGGTGGGGCTGCGGCTCATAAGAGTCTGAAAGAGGAGCAATCAGATTTCAGAGGTTTTGTGTCATTAAATCAGAAAGGCAGAAGCCATGTTTCCACTCACCGCTGATTACAGTCGAATCCACTGGTTTAGACTGGGATTCCTTGCCGGTTTGGGCCACAGCAGTGGGAGACGGCGTGCTCACTGGAGCATCTGAGTTGGTTTTTGTCATTGCAGTGAGAGGAAGATGCGGTTTGGTCAACGGACCCGACTCTTCCTGGTCTGCAGTAACAAACACAGAATTAACCTGCCTCCCGTCAGAGTTGAATATTCCTCACGTTTCCGGGTCCAATTCCCAGTAAAACGCTACAAAAAAAACGTCACTCTGGGTTTAAAGTCCAGTACAATCAGTAAAAGAAACACATATGTTTCATTTTTTCACTTTTTGGGGTAAATAACATTAAAATCATGACAATAATTACATTTTATCGGCTTTTTCTAGGATTTAGGAAAGTAGTCACTGTAGAACGGACAGAAGGTTTGGTGTCCAGCAGTACCTGAATGCACCATAGAAGGGAAACCTAGTTTTGCTTATTTACTGCTGTGTGTGTGTGTTTTTTTCAGCAAATGGCCGTTTTTTAGAGTCTGTATCCTCCAATTAAAGATTAACTGATTTCTAAATTAGTTGACGATTATTTCCAAAATCAATTAATCTTGATTAATCTTGATTAATCTGATTAATCGTTTACTAGTTTTTGTTGCATAGCAGAGTGGAGGGTTTTCTCTTCAGTCCCAGTCAGACCTAATATTTACTGACAGTAATATTTATCTTCCTGTATTTCACCTGCAGCAGGAGGATGAAGAAACACAAACTGACCAGGTGAGCTGAGGGTTTCTGTGACCAGGTGAGGAAGGGGTGTGGCTTCATCGCAGCGTTCAGACGTAACTCCTGAGCGAAAACAAGAACATCGACATTCAGCACTAAAGAGCGATTCTGCTGCTTTTACCGACTCTATAAAACATTGTACATAACAATTGTTCAAACTGTTACTGCACTGTTTTACACTGAGAGATGCTTTAATACTCATAAAGGTCCTATAGTCAGGAGTTGTGTTTTCACAAAAGAAACAAAAACAATCATAAACTGGAATTAATACAAATTATGTAAAACAATCCAGTTCAAAGTTGCTATGCACGGAGAGGATTCCTACCTGCTTCAGTCTCTTTCTCCTGGTCAGCCGCGGTTTCTTCACAGTTACTCCTGCCTCCTTTATTATTCGTGCCCTGGACAGGAAAAACAAACCGAGGAATACATCTCACAGTCAGACATATCTTCGTGTTAACCCAACACAAACCAGAAGTCATGATAAACCCAGATCCTTTATTTTAACCTCATTCTGCTCAGAATGGTCACATTATTGATTTGTTTAAAAACTGATTATCTGACAGGAATCTCATATGACGCTCAGGGTTCCAACATTTTTCACATTTTACTGGAATGTTAGTTTTTTATTTTAGTTTTGGTCATTTTTTATAAAAGTTCAGAACAATGTAGAGACAGACTGAGCTGATGGATGGAAGGACTGGTTCTGATCCAGATCATCTTACAGAACCGAAACCTTTTACCTTTATAAAGACCAGATCATGGGATCCAGTCAGAAACAGTCAGAACCAGTAGGTCCAGTCAGAACTCCGGCCCACATGCAGCGTTCCTCCCTTCCAGGTGAGGCTACCTCTGTGGAGCTCCAGCTAATTCTGGACTGTTATTATTAGTTGTAACCCGGTTTTGGTTCTGAACCCAGTTCTGGGTTTGGGCCGCCAGCTGCCAGCAGCTCTTTCTCTGACAGCCGGATCTATTTTAGATTCCAGGAGTTTCCGCTGCCCTCTCCGTCTGTCCCAATATAGACCCAAACGGACCATTTGGACTTCAGGCAGAACGCCGCGCCCGCTGGGCCGCTCTCCCAGCATGCAACGCTGCAGCCATCATGCGATACGGTTCTTGCGTCAGTCCATCGTCGGCTGGAGATTATCGCTGGTCTTTGGGAATCTGAGTCCGGCTGTCTGACCCGGATAATCCTCCAGCCGACCCGCCGGGTCCGGATCACTAACCTCTAAAACTGTCGACATGATGTCAGCAGCACAAATCCAAAGGTTCTGGAAATTACTCAGCAGTCGCCAGGGGCGGCTCTAGGTGGGGGGGTCCCGGGGGCCGCTGACCCTCTAATGAACTGATAATCCATCTTCTTACACCCTAATCCCTAGTGGGGTCAGGAGGGCTGCTGGTGCCTAGCTGTCAACGGGCGAGAGGTGGGGTCACCCTGGACAGGTCACCTGTCCATCGCAGGGGCAGACAGGACAAACAACCATGCACACACACCCACACAAACACACACACAAAGGGAGAATTTAGAGAGACCAATCAACAGTCATGTTGTGGGAGGAAGCCGGAGAACCGGAGAGAACCCACCATGCACAGGGAGAACATGCAGACTCGATGCAGAAAGACCCCAGGAATCGAACCCAGAACCTTCTTGCTGCAAGGCAACAGCTCTACCAACTGCTCCACTGTGCAGCCCTGAACAGATAATACTGACTTTCTGATGCACAGAAACCCTGATTTCCAGATCCCTTTGACCAAATAAATTTTTCACTTTCACAGTTTTACCTTAACAATAAATTAAAAATGATTTTCAGCTTCAGCCGGATTGATACAGGACTAGTGTTCATCTGATATACTAGGCTACGGACCTAAATTAGGGCCAAAAAATTTGCTAAAAAATATAAAAAAATATTTAAAAAAATTCAAGATGAAAAATAATTTTTACAGTAAAAAAAATTAGAGAATAAAATATAAATTAAAACTGAAAAATAAATTTGAAACTTAAATATTTGAAGATGAAAAATTTATTTTTAAACTGAAAAAAAATGTATAAACTAAAGGAAATTAAAAATTTAGACTCCTAATTTTTTGGTTAGCTGTGGCTAAAAACGTCTGCCAATTTTAGTGCAAACACATTCCCTATTAAAACTATGATGGCCATTTAGATAAATGCCCACCAGAAATGGAAAACACAAGATTGAGAAAATATTTGATTTGGATTAAATTTGATGTTTGGCACAAACATTAATTTTCCACAACAACCTTGGTAGCCATTTTGAAAAATCCCAAAAAATATGAGTAAATATGATTTCTGTGCATTCAGTTATGTTTGATTTGACAGCAGAAGTATTGATCTGTGATAAGTATTACCAAATTAAGTGCGGGAATAAATGAAAACCGGCCGCCATCTTGAATTGACGGTTCAGGTTTTTTGTGTTTTTAGTGAAATATTGACTGATCTGCGGCAGTATGGAGGGTTCCCTGCTCAGGCTCCCTGTGTGACGCAGGGTTAATCGGTCAGATGTCAGTCTGTGGGGGGTTGATTAAAGACCAGGTGACTTCAGCAGGGAGGAATGTTGGCAGGGTGTGTGTTTCCAGAGGACAGCTGCTCGTCTCTCTGAAGTGTGTGTGCTGACGGGTCGAAATGACGGAGACGCTTTTCAACTTTCCATCAGGAGACTTGAGACCCGACTTGGCTCGAAGGCTGCATTCCTGAGCGTTTAGGGGGTGGGCTTGTTTTAGTCGCTGAGTGACGTCTGACTGTGCCACATGGTGGCGCGTTGACGTTAGGAGAAACCCAGATTGCCGTTTTAAACGTGTAAACTTCATCGCTCCTCATCGATCCGGGTTGAGGTGTAGAGTCGGGCCTGCAGACCCCCGGCTGGGGCCTGAGAACAGTTTGTGCCTCAGATAAGAGAGGAAGATCCAGACCTGCCGCAGCCCAAATCACAAACCAAAAATATCCACGCCCTTTGGAGGACCCGCTGGGTTAAAAAAAACTGGCTCACGAGCAGCAGGCGGCCCAGAACCGGGCTTCACTCGGTTCTGGAGGAGGCTATTTCGGGCTGCAGCTGCAATCCGTCACATTTAACCAATAACGGGAAAATCATTTCAGCCACTGAAAGGCGGTGCACTGGGGTCAGAGGTCAAAGACAGACACCCTAACAGGGCTGTGCTTTACTGCAAGGGCAGACATTCTGATTTTTACGTTTGTGTTGAATTTCTCCGTCTGTCTGAAACAGTCGAGTCGGAAGGTTGTGGGTTTGATTCCAGCTTCCTTTTGCTACCTGTTGCCACTGAGCAAGGCAGTTAGCCCCAAGCTATCAGTGCCCTTGTGTATCCATGTCTGAAGGTGTATTTATGGGAGAATCTGGCTTTGATTGGTCGTTAGGGTCCAAAAGTTCGGTCCATTTATTGATGCAGGTTCTGATCTTATGATGGTAGAAATCAGCATTTTAAGCAAAAAACTGGAATTTTCCTCACTTTCGCTTCCGGTAACACAGTTCCTTACAGACAGACCATAAGGAACAAAAATGTGCCATAAATTATCAGCAATAATGTGGTTATTTAGTCTGTCTGAAAAAACTGGGGGTTAATTTTTTAAAGTCAGAATTTCACCATATTTTTCATTAATTTATAAATTACACAGTTTCAAGCTAAATTTATTTAGCAAGCTAAGCATTTAAGAACAAGATGAATATTTACCGTAACCAGCTAAATATTTGGCTTACCAGAAGTGGACTACCAAAATAAAAGCTGGGTCTTCTGAACCTCTCGTTTCTTTTCCTCTTTTCTCGTACAACATTTTAGCTTGACACACTGGATGAGCGGTTTCCAGGACAACAGACGTTTAGGATCTGCCTTGATGGATTCAGCCTCACCAGCAGGAGTTCATAGAGGTTAGCAAGATACAGCTTTTATTTTGATAGTCCACTTCTGGTTATCAGCAAGAGAATTTGCATGTTAGCTAAGCATATAGCTCTATGCTAGCTCCGAGCTAACTGGCACAGAGCTAAAAATTCAGTTTGGAGATAAATACTGAAATAAATATTTAGGTTAGAAAAAATATTTAGGTAGCAATGATGCCAGTTTCAAATGAATAAATGAATTAATGAATGAATAATATCCTTGTGGCAGTGATAGAGGCACAAGGACAGTCAATCAATGGCTTGCTGTTAAAAACTTTTAAAAGTTGACAAAAAATTTGAAAATGTTCCTAGATAAACACGAGTTATTGGAAAACATTACAAAGAATGCTAAAACACCAACTATAAAGTCTTAAACAATTAAAACATTAAACCTGAACCAAATAACCAAAGCTCAGCCTGGCAGGGGAAGGAGCTCAGCCTGGCAGGCTACCAGGTTGATCATCCACTGGTGGAACCCTGATGTGTCATTATTGCTCCACCACAGCAGATACCAGGAACGAATTTTATGCTGTGACATCCCGACCAGAACCTGGACCAGAATTCTTGGTGGGTTTCTGTCTGCTGGAGGAAAACTCACATTTGTGTCTGCGTGTCTCTTCAGTCTCCAGGGAGCCGGACCCGGGTCATCGCTGCCCGGTCCCAGCGCCTCAACGTGTCCAGACCCGCACCAGCCGGGTTCCAGTGCGGCCCAGTCCGGCGGCCCGGCCTCGTCGTGGCCATTCTCCGGGCCGCGGGCCCCGGCCAGCTCTCCCACGGCGCGGCTCAGGGCGTCCAGTTGGGCCCGTAGCTGCAGGTTATCCTCCTGCAGCCGGGCCACGGCATCGCTCAGCGGCCGGCTGGACGCCCGCAGCTCGTCCATCCGGTGCTCCACCTGCTGCTTGAAGGCGCTGACGTCCACGTGGACCTCCCTGACGGCGGCGTCCAGCGTGGCCCTGAATCCAGCCAGCGCCCGGCTCACCGCGCCCTCCTCCATGGGACCTGCTGCTTCTCTTCAAACTGAACCTCTACCTACCGGACGCTCCTGCTGCCTCCAGACGTTCGCTGCTGCAGGAAGGAGAAGTGGAGCCGGCCAGCGCCATGGAGCACATCCCGTCCCGCTGAGAGGTGAGCCTCCCCAGAGTCCGGCAGGCGCAGCTCCTTCCCCGCCACTTCGCTGCGTCGCCTCTGTATTTTGGGACATAAAGGGGGCGGGAAGAGATAAAACGGGCAGGCGGAGCCGGGATTATTCAGATGTTTGTGTGTCCCTCAGCTGCACTTCAACTGGGGGTGGAGGGTGTGTGTGTGTGTGGGTGTGTGTGTGTGTGTGAGAGAGAGGGGATCAGTTTCATTCTGTGCCTTCACAGCAAAGATGCTTGAAGTTACCTGGAAATGTTTACGTTTATTCCAGAGATTTTATTTACAACAACTAAAAACTCCATCATGTCTTCCGTCGTCTCTTTGGACGTCCTCCAGGTTTCCGTCCCACTCTGGAAAAATGTGGAATTTGGTCCAGAAGAAGCCAGACTGACATCCTTGTACTCTACCTCCATTCCTTCTTTCCTTTCTTCTTTTGTCGTTTTCTGCTTTATGTCCTTCCTTTCCCCCTCGCTGCTCTCCACCGTCTTGCCTTCCTTCCTTCTGTCCTTCCTCTAATCTGTTTAATTTCTCACTTCCTTCCCATCTTCTTTCGTTCCCTCTGTTCTTTCATCCATCCTTCCTTTATTCCTGTCCTTAACACCTTCATCTTCTACCTTCCTTGATCACTTCCTCTTATCCAACCTTGTTTCCTTCCTTTCCCTCCATCCTCATTAGCCCGACATGCTAACAGTTTTCAGTCAGAGGCCTCTTCATATTCGTTGCAATACTGACTGCTACTGGAGCTCCTTCCTGGCCTCAAAGACTCAATGAAGACACTTGGATGATTTCAGTTTTGACGACATTCAGGAAAAGTAAAGTTTGTGGTTCCGTTACAGGAACGTTCAGGAAGCCTGAACATTTTTAAACGCTGTAAACCTATAAATACATAATGAAGTAGCTGGTAATCTTTCATATAAACTCTGGAAAACGTCGAATAATAACGTCATAGTGCAGAGACGAAGCTGACAGCAAACAGTCTATCAAATCAAATTTATTGGATTTTAAAGGGGTGCTCTCATTTCACAAGCTACAGTACATAACTCCGCTTCATCTCAGAAAACAGCTGAGTCACATTTCAGGTAGGAAAAGTTTCCCCGAAAAAAGTCACACTACAAAAAAACCGGAACAGATGCGTTAAGTCTGAGATAGATTCGGTATATGTATGAAAAAATTAGAGTGTTATCAAAAATAAGTGGGGCAGGAAGTGTTGAAGGTTGTGAAGGCGCTGCGTTCGAATAGGTCGGGAAAACGGAGTGATATGCACAGCAGAGTCACGCCTGAACTCCAAACGTCAAAACACTAAAGCAGAGAGGTCCAAACTGTCCGCCCTGATGAACTCCAGGGCCAATCCTGACCAAATTTAAATGACGAAAACTCAAACACAACTATATTTTAGGTTGGGTTGTAAATAAACAGAACAGCCTGATTTCAGTTTTATCTTACGTATTTTTGGGTTGATTTTCTGTTTGTCTTTTCCAGATTTTTTTCTGTAAAATTCACTGGACGTTTGAGATTTAAATAAAAGCAAAAAGCATGGTTGGTTTGTGTTTTATCTCCTTCAGTTAAAATCTAAAACCTTTTCTAAAAAAAAATTCACCAGTTTTGAATTTTGGACCGAACAAATTGATTCTGAGGGCCACAAACGACCCACCAGCCACACTTTTGACACCTCTGCACTAATCAACAGACACAGCAAATGAAACCAAAATTTAAACCTCAAACAATAGAAAGAAATTATCTGAATGTCCAATTGAAAGCTGCAAAACTAGAAAATAAAGATTTTCACCTCATTACATCAGAAATCTGAGTTAAAAACTAAAGCTGACTCTAATGAGCCTCATTTCTGCAAACTTTAATTTAAAATAACGAATATTATAAACACAGCCACAACCTGTAAACACGGCCTGCCAACTTAGCTCTTTAAACTCGGTTTTGTAGATATATCAAATATTTCACAAGGCACCAGAGACCAAGTTCGGTTCAGTCAACAGATCAAATTCAGCCCCAGGAAAAGTTTTACTCTCATATTTATTCTCTATTGAGCCACATGCAGGATTTTTTGAGGAATGGGGAAGTTCTGACTGGACGATCCGGTCCAGGTTGACAGAGAAACCGTCAGCCGCTCAAACTCAAACTTCAGATTTAAACGCTCTGATAAATGTAAAAACTTTCATAAAAACGAAAGGTGAGGAACATGTTTTAGCTTGATAAATATGGCAGCTGTCATAAAGCGATGGGTTCCACGTTTTCATGCTCTGAATCTGTTTAAATGCCTCCAATAATCCACATTAATGAACATAAAACACTTTAATTTGGGTGAATTTGTGTTGAAAACCTAAATATCTGATAAATAAGCGAGGAATAAACCTCGTCTCCACGTTCCTCCATGTGGAACTGATTGAATTTAAAAAATAACAGCAAAACCAGCAAGCAGAGTCAGTGCTGACCCCTAGTGGCCACATGCGGGATGTTGGCCCCATCCAAACTCTGAAAGGCCCCTTCCAGCCCGGCTCTGGTCAACAAATCACTAAAAAAACTCAATTATAGTAAATTACTGGATCCAAGCTGCAGTGCACATAAAACCTGCATGTTTTATACTAAAAACCTGAACTTGTCTTTCTAAAACCCTGCAGGTTTTAGCTCATTTTCTATAACATACATGTTTTAGCAGGATTTTAGGAAAAAACTTCATGTTTTTTTTTGCATGATTTTTACTAAAAACGTTCTTGTTCTACTAAAAACCAGATGAGATGCTGCAGCTGGTGGACCAGCGTGTGATTTGCTGCCCCCTGCTGTTAACCTAAATTAGCTGCATGTTTGTCTGTTGGCTTTAGGCTGAAATGTTCTGACCTGCACAGCATCCTCTCTCGGTTCCCTGCAATAACATTTTAGTGCAATTGACCCACAAATGCATGCAGAACGGCATAAAATCAGGGTTAATTCAAGTTTTCAAATCAGTTTTTATTATTTTCTGGCAAACAAAACATCTTCCTAACATCTGGTTTTATATCTTTATCAGCTTCTGGTTCTTCAGGGAGGAAAATGACCGCCTGGTTTCTAAATATTGTATTTATTTTCTTAAAAACAAAAAAACTAATAAAAACGGTTTGTTTGGCATCAGGAAATTCCTGGTCTGAAGGCCAAAGAAACCAAGACAACTTTATTTTTATTTATTTAGTATTTTACTACCTTTACTTTTACTCTTGAGATTTATCCTTTTAGAAAATGAAAAAGGAGACCATTTTCTGGACTTGCATTTAATGTTTTTGAACAGCAATAGAAGTCCGTCTTTAGTAAAAAATCATAGAATTTAAACCCGCTACAGTCGTACTTTACTAATGCTTTTAATTTGAAGGCGCGTAGCAACTTACAGCTCAACAAAATGGCAAAAAATTGAGTTTATTAAAATTCACTGCTTTCAAGACAGGAGTACCATTATTACTAATAAATAATAAATTACTTTTTAAACCAATTTAAGAAAACAGTTATTCTGTCTGAATTAGTAGAAATAGTCTTAAAGCTTCTTTTATAAATGTATCCTGGCTATTCACTGAATTTATACATTTATAAAGGGTAGCATTATTGTAAAGTGGATCAACTGTTTTGAGATTTTGGTCACAAATATGTAGCTTGGGGCCGTTTTCGTCGTCATATTCTGTTGATTAGTGGCTCTAAAGTTTATTCAGATACCCTAAGTTAATAAATCATTTCTATTGTAACTTTATGTCAGAAACAAATGTTTGTTAAATTTGCTAAACCGTTAACAAGGAAGTCTCACTTAGCTAATTGACATGCCAGCTTTGAGCGTAAAGTGACTCAGCAGTTCTGGAAATTAGCATGCGCTAATTATGTTGGCTAATTAGGAATGTATGAATTAAAATCCACTCTGACTGAAACAATATTAAAGGCTTCAAGGCCTTGATGTCACCCAGCAGTAAAATAACAGCTAGCAGAGGTCAGAGTGTTGTTGGACAAAAAAAACAGTGCTCAAAGATTAGCATGCTAACATTCTAGAAGATGGCTAAATTGCCACATCTGTTAAAGGGTTTAAGTTGATAAACAAATTCATTATCTTTGAATTTCAGATCCAAAATGAAGATAAACATTCCTAATTTACCTTTATGCTAAAGCTAGCATAAAATGCTAACTCCGACTATAACCGTTAGCAGAAACATCTTCTTGGTCAACGTTGAATTGACATTTAGTATAACGCCTGAACACAGGATCAAAGAAGAAAATCGTAGTTTGGGAGTACGTGAGAGTGAATTCACATCAGACCGGTTCAGTCCGGTCTGGTTGGAGAGGTGTGACTGCTAACCAAACTCTGGTCTTCCAAACCTCGGTCTGGGTTCAGTTGAAGTGAACTCTGGTTCGGCTTGAATGCATATGTGAATGCAAAGCGGACCAGAGTCCGCTAAAAATGCAGGAAGTGGAATACAGGGCAGGGCATCCTGGGTAAATTCAACCAAAACAAACGGGCTAGCCTAGCAGGAGAAATGGCTCGTGGTCTTCAACTGCTAAAATCTGACGCCTCCATTTTGTCTCCATTCGGCGAAGAAGGAAGTTGTGCTCAGTGTCTTCTTAGTACGATGACAAATCTGCAATGTTTTCTGACCACTGATCTAAGTACTGCGCCCTAACCAGACCGTGCTGTTGACCTATTGACTTACAACCGAAGGCAGGTCAAGAACTACACACTATGGGTCGATTGTTAGGGACAAAACTGACAAAACATTGTACCGTACCGCTAACTAGAAACACAGGCATATATGGCCACTTTATTAAGTACCGCCTCCCCATCAGAAGCGCCTACATGCTGTGGTACACAGATTCAGTCGGACAGGATTGTCCAAACTTATTTACAAAATTGCTAAGTCAAAACAAAATTCTAAAACCACAAGAAATTACAGTATTTTTCTGATTAAATAAGGGAAAAAAAGCCAGTTTATTTTATGTTTTTTTGAAAACAGAAAGGGGAAGCTTAAATATTTGTAGATCCAAAACTTAAGACTTTTTCACATTATGAAAATAAAAATATCCAGTTAGAGAAACGTTCAGCCTATTGTCAGGCATTAGAACAGAATTTGGATCACTGTCTTTTAAACAGATTGAATAAATCAAATTCATATTTGTGTTTTCTAAAGAAGTGTTTTATGGTAAAAGTCGGCTAATAAACAAACAGGAGAACAGGTTGTAGGTGAAAATCCCAGTAGACCAGCAGCTTTGTGTTGGGAAGTAATAAAACAGGTGTACCTAATAAAGTGGTCCTGCAAGTCTAAACTACATCAAATAATATTTAGAA
Organism: Girardinus metallicus; assembly: GCA_903067095.1. Classification (NCBI taxonomy): domain Eukaryota; kingdom Metazoa; phylum Chordata; class Actinopteri; order Cyprinodontiformes; family Poeciliidae; genus Girardinus; species Girardinus metallicus. The sequence continues at coordinate 23,528 of CAEGAE010097536.1, forward strand.
GATCCTGGTGAATTTTTTTGCAGCCTAACTCCATTTTCAAAAATTAAAAATAGAATTTATAATATAAAACTTTAATAGAAGTCTATATTTATGGCTAGATGCTAAAAATAAAGTTAAACGACTGAAGGTCAGTTTACTGAATTAAATTTTTATATTCTCGCAGTAACGGGACTCTTTGGTTTACTTAGGACTGTAATTTATGGATCTAAAAAAGTTCTGGATTGTTACTGAAAGCTTTTGATGAGCTGGATATATGGCAAGCCGTTGGTATAAAAAATAATCTGCATGTTAATGCATTGGGGGTGTCCAATGTTATATTTTTAATCAAGGTAAAATTAATACGGACATAATATTTTAACAATGGAAAATGGTCAGTACAATGCAAAGTATTTGTGTTTTAATTTCCAGGTTTTTAATCAAGAGTAGAACAACATTTATTCAGAAAAGCCAAATTTCCTGCACCTAAACCAGCTTTTATATAATTTATTAAATTAGGTTAAACATAATCCTGTTGAAATAAAGTGACTCAAATTCTGCTTTTATAACAGAATAAATTTGTTCTACCGAGCCAAAAATAATTTGGAAACCAGATTTCTTTCTAATAAAATCTTTTTAAAGTTTTTTTTATCTATATTGAATAAAACCCCTTTCCCGCAAACTGAAAAACAAAATCTATTTACTTATTTTTAGTTTTGGCCTGTGAGTATTCTAGATTCCAGTGGCAAAAAGTTTGGACACCCATGTTCTAAGCAAACTAAGGGAGCTTTGTATATATTTTATTAACAAGAAGTTGTTTTTTTAGTGCTTTCCTCCTGGATTTTAGGGTATTTTAACCGATCGCTACAAGTTTAGAATCACTAAAACATAAGTTCAAGTTATAAAACAAAATGGAAAACTACTGTAGTGTACTAAATAAGTAATAAAGACATTCCTTTTAAAGATTAATAATGCTTTATGGTTTAAAAATAGCTGCTAAGGCGAGTTGAATTGGTTAAAATGCCCTATAATCTGCACATCCTGTTATTTATGATTTACTTTTGATACTAATGACTTACCATACAAAGATATGCTTAATATGTTCACAAATACATTAATATTGAAAACAAATTAAAATGTTTTTAAATAAAATTGCTACATGTATGTGATTTAAGATGTGAGGCTCAGATTTTTTTATGGATTGATTAATTTCTTTAAGTTCTGGTTTCTGCTCTCAGAACAGATAAGATTCACCTTAAAAGCAAAACAAGGAATAATTAATGTTTGAGGTATCTGGTTTATTAAAACCTCATAATATGTATTAATGAAGCAGCAACATATTCCTGTTCTTCAGCGTGTTTTATGGAAGCTGGATGGATGAAAACATGCGGCTGGAAGGATGAGTCCCGCCAGCAGGGGGCAGCAGAGGACTCTAACCTGACTGGCTCCAGCGAATGAGAAGAAGGGAATGATTTACAGGAACACTTTAGCACATTAAAGAGACACTTTAACGATTCAGATCACCAAACCAGACTTAATGTGAGACAAGGGAAACCTGCCCGGTCCGCTGGGGAAAGTATTCACACCCCAAACCTCCAAACTGCTGGTTCCACCAGGTGTTCATGAGTCTCTCTGGAGGAACTTTGACCCTCGCTGCTTTACTGAATTCATTTCATTCAGACACTGGAGGGTTTTCTAGCTGGATTAACCTGTTTTGAGGGCGTGCTGAAGTGTAACGCCATGTCTGGACTTTGACTAGGCCACTCCAAAACCATCGTTTTTGGTTTTTGAGACGTTACAGAGTTTAAGATCACAACCCGACTGACGGTCGGACAAAGAACAGGACTTATGATTCCATTCACCAAGTCCTGAAGCAGTGACTCAGTCCCACATCATGATTCCCCCACCACCGTGTTTGAATGTAGGGATGAGATTCTGGTTCTGAAATGCTAATGTTTTAATCCAGACGTCACGGAACCAAAACCTTCCGGAAAGATCACATCAGGATGAGTCTTTGTGCTGTTTTGGGTCAGCAGTGGTTCTGGTCTTAGATCACTCCCATGGAAGCCATTTTTGCCCAGTTTCTCTTACTTATTGTTCAGTCGTGACCTCTCACCTTAACAGAGGGAGAAGCTATGGTTCCAGCCAATGTGTCATAAAAATTTTGTTGTGGGTTCTTTTGGACCTCCTGGATGAGTCCCTGATGTTTTCCTGGAGCCATTCTGGTAGCTTAGCCTTTCCTGGGAAGATTCTCCATGTGTGAATCCCGGTTCTATTGAGGTTCTCTGGAAACCCAGAACCTTCTAGACGGCTCTGTAACTCTTTCCAGACTGATGGATGTTTATTTATAGCCTGTTCCTCAAATTTCTTCAGATTGGATGTGATTGGCCTTCTTCATGCTGTCAGACAGGTCCTAATGAATTGGTTGTATTTACTCCGTTTCTCTTTGTCTGATATAAAATCTGGTTTGATAATATGAAACACCGAAGTGTCCATGTTCTGTTAGCTTGTGTGTGGAGGAAATAAAACCACGAAGCGATCAGAACTTTGATTGATCCCATCAGTAATCCAGACAATAACAAAGCACTTCCTGACTCAGCTTAGTCCCATGCTCTGCTACAACCTAGCTTGTTCTGCTAGCTTATATCACTGAGGCCAGTGTTAGAAATGCTGGATAATCACTGAAGATGGAGTCAGATCTGGCTAGGCCTGCTTCACGGTTCTGCACCAGGCAAAAAACTGGCCCAGAAATCAGCTGGCTATGGATGAAGGTTAGGACTTCCAGCAGCAGCATTAAGCTAGCTGCAGTCTCCGAGAGACCAACCAAGAACCAGAGAACCACAGCAGCTGGAGATGAACCAGATGGTAAAGTTTGGTTCCAACAAAACTGAATTTACCGGACTATCAGGTGGAAAGACATCCTAAGAGTGCAAAGAGTTCCCAGCATGGAGACGCTCTACTCCATCCCCAAAGCCGATTGTTAACAGATCGGAGCAACAGGCCTCACTTCATCCATCCAGACCGATTCCTCCCACCAATCCAGAGGAAGTGGTCCGACCTTCACTGGTCCAGAAGCGGAAGGGCCGACCCTAAACCAGAACCTTCTTCACCTTGTTATCCATAGTGTCTCATACGTTCACACAGCAGGTGACTACGACCTAAATCTGACTTTTTCACAGCAGCCTGAACGGCTCCGTTCAGATCTGCTCCACTTCCAGATGGGGAACTAAATCGGATCCGGTAGTTTTCAAAACGTCTGCAGTTTGAAAGGTCGTGTCGCATTTTATCCAAATTTTACTTGACCAGAAGAATCCAGGCGGTAAAGCTGGATGTAAACAAAAGGTAAAAATGTTAATGATATTAATGAAGTGATGAAATCAGTCTGAGTCAGTGAACACATCACAGCCCAACCCCACCACTCCTGGTCCGACTCCACATCCAAACAGAACCGGGTCAGAAGCCGCAGTCTATGCGCCACTAAAGGCCGTTGCTGTTGGCTGGGCTTTCTGTTTATCAACTGATGTGATCTGGTTCTGATCCGGTTCGGATCTGGTGGTCATACTGTCGGCTTTGAGTACTGCGGCCATCTTTATTGCTGTAGACAAAGCACTGCTGGAAGACGGCTACGTTCTTCTTCATTTTGGTGTCACAAACCGCTCACACAGAAATGTGATTGCGGCTGTATTTAATTAGTGTCATGAATGGCCGCACAAAAAATTTAAAATGGGAGTTTAGAATCCAGACCTGCTGTGTGAACGCAGCTTAGAGCATTAATCCTGATCCGGTTTTCAATAATGACCCTACAGTTTTAAATCTGACCAACCAGATGGGAACCAGTAGCGTTGGATCGTTATGTCAAAGGATGACTTAGTTACGGCTGACTGCTGCGCTGCAGAGGCCTCCGTTGCATAGAGAAGTTACAGGAAACAATAAAATCACCCAACACACAAAGTCTTCATGACTTCAAACCCTAGATGTGAAATATAATTAGCTTTTCTATAGATATTTTAATGATATAGACAACGAACTAAAACTAATCAATAAGTGTTGATTATCTTTCAGATAAATATCTACCAGGATGAGGGAATGGTCCTCTCATGTTCAGCAGGTTCACTTTGACTTAGCAAACTGTCTTCAAGCTAAAATAAAACACAATTTCAAACTTTAAATCTTCATATACAGTCGTTCTTGTTAAGTGCTTTAGGCAGCCACTGATAAAGAAGTTCACACAAACTGATGGACCCACTGAGAGGTTGACCTCTGACCTCCTGATGTCAGCCTCGTTAGCAGGGCGACATGTCCGCGCCTGAGGCTCAACAGAGTTCAAACAAAACCTCAAACAGCTGATTTGAACTGAGGAGGTGCAGAAAAACAGAGTCTGAATGTTTAAATGGTTCAGCTGCTACAACCACACCGCAAGCCCCGCCCCCTGATTGCTCATTGGTCAGCCCATCTGCACACGTGATTGGCTGGTTTGAATATTTTAGTGTTAAATTTTTCTGGTTTTAATTAAACTGTTGTGGACAAAAAGAGAAAAAGGAAAAAATGAAAAAAAGGAAAAAAGAAATAAAAAGAAATGTAAAAAAGAAGTAAAAAAGGGAAAAAGGAAAAATAATTAATAAAAATAAAGTGGAAAAGGAAAAATAAAAAAAAACAGTGGGGAAAAAAATAACAAAAATAAATGTGGCTGTTGAAGTTTTGAGATGACCCAATAAAGGTGGCATGCTGAGCTGTTTCTTTTTGTTAATAAACTGGGTTTCTGGACAATAAGTCGAGCTAAGAAGCTAGCATTAGCCTTACTGGACCAGAACCTGAGCCATCATCATGCCTCTTCCCAGCTGCCCTAACCCCGCTCTCCTCCAGTGTAACCTAAACTGAGATTATGCAATGAAAAAGGAAATTCACATTAAAAAAATCACACAGCAGTAAATAATAAAAAAAAAAAACTCCTGGATGACCTAATCTGTTTCCGATTTTAACGATGAAATCAGATCCTAAAAATAAGCCCTTGAAACTTCTGCCACCATGAAATTTCAGAAACGTTTAATCGCCCCAATAAAGTTTAAAAATAAACAGTGTATTTGGAGTATTAATGCAGATTTGTAACAGATTTAAATGTGGATGAGGCGCTCCCAGGAGACGTGACATCAGAGCTGTAACATAACCACCAACCACTAGCGGTTAGCAGTTAGTGCCGTAACAAACCTCTCCATCAGCAGCAGCTGTAGAAACAGCAGGAGTGAAAGATCAGAGAAAGTCTCCAGGAAGCTCCGCCTCCCGCTCCCAGCGAGGTGAATGTGACCTTTCTTCAGAGTGCAGTAAAATCAGACAGAGTGAGAGGTCCTTCAGGCAACAGCTTTGTTACAGAGGAGTTGGAGTATGGAGGCCCAGGAGGAGCGACAGAGAGCAGGCAGTCCTGGTGAACTACAGTACCGTAACGGGTCCAGTTAGCGCAGCCGCAGCATCAATCCTCCTTGGCGGGCGGCGGCCCGCGGCTCCGCAGGTACAGCCGGTAGCCCTTCCTCACCAGCAGCACAAACCAGTAGAGCTGCGGCGCCAGGATGCAGCAATTACCCAGGTTGGTGGCGAGCGGCAGGTGGAAGGGAACGGCGTGCAGCGGGATGCCGTAGTGACGGCCGTACATCCAGTACATGAAGGGGAAGAGGGCGATGCGGCACATGAAGAAGGTCAGCAGCACCATGCCACCGTTGGCCTTATGCAGCCAGCAGTCCTGGAGGCTCAGCTAGAGGGCACAGGAGGAAGAGGAGGAAGAGGAAGCCGTTAAATCCAACCAGCAGAACATCTGATCATTAAATATATGGATGAAAGTGGAAAACTACCACTTTATTTTGGGTCCTTAAACACAACGCAAAGCTTGATTTTGAACAGTTAGGGTCAAACGGAAAGTGATGCCGTATCATTATCTAATTCCAGATGCTTCCAAACTGCATAGGAACCCAGTCTATACAAGCTTACGAAAAGGAAGTTTAGTGGAAGGATAAAATGTGGTAGAAAGAGGTACAGAGGAGTTTCACTGTAGATGTAATTTATTAGAAAACAGAAACTTTTAGATACATTTTGCTTTAATTCATGGTGGACTCGCTGTAGCAGAACCCTCCACTCGTAAACAGAAGCTTTGTTCTGATGAAGCCCTTCAGGGGCTGATGACCGGGGTCGGGTCGTTTTTGGTTGCTCTGTTGTTCTGAGAGTTTCCATCCATCAGAGCTGCAGGAGGAAATCTGGATAATGAGCGCCAACATGTGGGGAACGTCAGTGTGTTTTAATGAGCCGACCCGGTCAGAGGTTCTATTAGTCAGAACCAGGCCGGTTTGGGACCGCTGGATGTAACGATGCTTTTAAAGGAGACTCAGCTGACATCATCAAACCCTGAGGTCCGAATTAAAGATGAATCATCGAGTTTTCTCCACCGTTTATGAGAAATATTCATTTCAGCCTCTGATGTCCAGATTTAAAAAAAGAATCTGATCAGGACAGAAAGAAAGAGGAGAAAGGAGGGAAGGATAGAGATAAAGAGAAAGAAAGAAAGAACAAAACGAAAATCAAAAGAAATCAAAACAGAAGAAAAGAGAAAAACAAGAAAAATACATCAAGAAATAAATAAAATGAAGAAAAAGGAAATTCAGAAAACGAAATTAAGACAATCAAGAAAGAAATCAAAACGGAAATCAAGAATGAGAAAATCAAGAGAAATAATATTAGGTAAAAAATTAGGAAAAAGAAATCAAGACAAAAACACCAATAAAGAAAAAAGGAAGAAAGACGGATCCCTGTGTATCTCAGCGTATTAATAGAAAGTTTAGCAGAAGGAAAAACGTCTTAGAAGAAGGTTGGATCGGGTTCAAGTCTCTGAATTTTCTCATGTTTCTTCTAGTTAAACCTCCGACCTACAGGAACCCAATGAGCTTTATGGTTCTGACAAAAGGAGGGAACTTCTTGCCGGTCCAGACACAACAGGAAGTCATCCGACCAGAACCAAATGACCCAGAAAACACCAGGTCCGCTTGGTTCTGATCCGACTGGAACAGCAGCACCGCAGTTCCTCCTGCCGACACTAGAGGTCAGCAGAGATCTGAAGGATTCACTGGGTTTACAGCAGGGGTGCCCAAAGTGGGTCCTGGAGGTTCGGCATCCTGCATGTCTTGGTTCTCTCCCTGGTGGTAGCAACAACCCCCTCAGCATGTTAGGCCTCTAATGAGCCGTCATTTGATCCAGGTGCGTTAAACCAGTTGGTCTGTTGTTGCTCTGAACAGACAGAACCTATGACTAGTCCGGTGCTGCAAGGTTCTGATTAAAAATAAAACTTGTTATGTTTGTTTTTCTGGTTCAGTTTCAGCAGCTGAAATAAGTAATATTCAGAGGTGAATAATTTGTCCCTCAGCAGTAATCACAGCTCCTCATGAGGCCCTGAGGGGAAACAATCGACCCGCCTCAGCAGAAGACCAGAGCTGAAGAGCTTACATCACTTCCTGTCGGAGGGGCAAACCAGGAGGTCAGCAGCTCCAAAATAAAACTCATCAAATGTTTTGACAGTCTGTTAATATTTAGGTCTAATTTTCATTTTGAGTCTGGAAAATATCTGAAGCATCAATCAGTTTAAACTCTCCAAGTTTCCAACTGCTCCAACATTATTATACATTTAAAAAACCCAGATTAGTCTTTTTTACCTTTACACTCACATTAATAAACAAACAAAACCAATAATCCATGTATTGACCAAAAAAAAAAAAAAATCAGTTCTGTTCATTTAAAGAAAACAAACCTTTTTAAATAAATACTCAACATCCATAAACCTTTTTACATTTCCACCAGTAGCTGGCTGTACTCCCAGTAAACAGGAGTTAGCGTTAGCATTAGCGTTAGAGTTAGCGTGCGTTTCACCTGGATGAGGATCTTCCCCAGGGAGACGAAGGGCGTGCTGAGCTCTGTCAGGAACAAGCAGCCGATGAAGAAATCCCCCTGGTCCTTCCTGAAGAACTGAGACAAACAGAGACAATAAAACCGTTTCCTATCAAACTTTACCAATAATCACCATCTGATCTGCCATTTTCTTTCATCGAGGAACAGTTAAAGCTACTTCAGATTTCTTTAGCTGAGATTTTAGAGAAATGCTGCCATCTGGGTTGTTTTCTAGTCCCTTGTGAAAATAAGTAGAAAAAAAACAAACATTCACTTTATTTCATTCAGATATAAACATCATGCTACTAGGGGGAAAACAGGAAGTTTAAGTGTTAAAATTAAATTACTGGAGAACAGTTTCATGAGTTATATTCAACTAACCTGAAAATGATTTGACCAAATTAAAAACTAAATCCTGGATTTATTCATAACGGCACAGCAGCCCGACAAACAAGGAGACAAACAAGCTACATTTTTGTTAGCGATTAAGAAAAAAAAAAAAAAAAAAAAAAAAAAAAAAAAGAGCGTTCACAAGACAGGATGAAGTGCGATGTGGGGGGTCTGCCAGGCCAATCGGTGGCGCTGTAACAGCTATAGAATGACACAAAAAAAACACCAAACACAGAGAAACACGGACCATTGTTCTGAGAGGAACGAAGGAGAGTTTCCATTCAAACCATCAGAGCTGCAGGAAAAAAAAATCTGCAAACCGGTAAACTGTTGAAGAATGAACCGGTGGACGGACTGGCTGAGGCACCAGCACGCGGACCAGTAGGCAGACTGGGAAACACTGAGCCGCACCGGCCTGTGCCGTACCGCTCGGATGGAACAAGGGAATAGTTTGAGTTTGAGGCCGGTGGTGAGTAAGACCAAAGGAAGACCAGGTCCAGCCTACTCAGCTGATCTGCTCTGTGGATCGTCACTGGAACCGTTGGGTTTATAGATCAGTGGACTGTCTTGATGGACTGCCTCATGGTGGAGGCGCAGTGGCCATCGCTTGAGGATCTTTGGACCTTCTTACAGGACAATGAATCCAAGCTTCGCTCCAGGTCCACCATGACTTGGTTTGAGGAGAAGTAGAAGTGGAATGAAGACTTCTGACACTGAAGATGTCATTGAAGGTGACATCCGTGTTTATGTTGTGTTGAGAAATTTAAACAGTTCTTTTTGGATCCACAGTTTGTAGCTTAACCGATAAACCAAACTTGCGGTGGCCTCAGTCCTGTTAGCAGCGACTGAACTGGTTCAACTGGGCCGACGTACAGAGATAAATCAAGACCTGACTCGTTGCTCCTTAGTTTTCCTCCTACAGGCAAATAAACACTCCAGCTGAAACGGAACAACTAAAACTAGGGCTCCCTCAGGTTCTTATTCTAACAAAGGAAAATTTCTAGATATTTTTTGCAGTTTTTTAATATTCTAGAGATCAGAACCTTAAAACTGCTTCAATGGTGTCTGGCTTGTTAATGTAGGATGGGGGTCACAACCATGAGGGCTGCAGGTGTTTAAACATTTCACTTTCTCAGTTTTGCTAATAAACTGAAGGTTATTTTTGTTCCACCAACCGAAGCGTGCAGTGACACCGATCTGAGCGCATTCCAATATGAACAAACGATGACTTCAGTTGTGAGGTTCAAACCTCCCATGACGTTGCTAAATACATGATCAACTCTGATAAATCACAGTCACAGACAGAATTTTTCCAACCAATCAGGATATAAATACTGCATCCAGAATCAGAACCAGCTTTATTCACCAAGTTTCTGCACAAAGAATTAAATTTCAATTCCACTTTGCTGTCAATAAAAATACATAAAAAAAAAAAAAAGTGTCGCTTAAGTTTTCACACCCCCTTGAATCTTTTCACTTCTTTTGCCTTTTATTGTGAATTAATGCGTTTGATTTTTATAAGTGTTTTTAAACTGAGTCTCAGGTATTTGTGCTGTTTTATATCGTTTATCGTAATAAACTCATAAGAATTTGAGTTCTTATGAACAACCAATTCCAGTAAATGATTAAAACGCCCCAAAACTGTCCATATTGTTTCAATTGTTATTGTCAGTATTTCCGCAAAGTATCAATAAATACCAATAAATATAGACATATGATTAAATACAGATATTGTGTGAAGTTTTAGTAGTATAAATCACACTTCTTTATGCGACTGGTTTTCCCAGTATTTTATAAATACTGGGATGATTTTCAAAAGCAGTATTTGTGTCAGTGGGGGTATAATCGGTGTGACAACAAGACCTGTCTCAATAACAAATTTTGCTGGACGATAAATTGTTCCGTTACAGCAATAAACAATAATATTGTTGCTTTGAGACCATTTCCTGGCTGTATGATGATAATAGTACATCACATACTCAGAGATCAACAAAATTTACACTCTAAAGACACACAGTGACGTCCATACTACTACCTAAGAAAAGACATAACAATAATCAGATTTTATTCAATGTTGTACTTGTTTTGAATTTCACTAAAACAACAACACATCCGAAGCGGAGCAGCTGCAGGCGGGTGGGACTGCGTGGCGTCCCGGCTATAAGTAATGAATGAAGCTTTCAAATATTGAGCAGCGGTGACTGACGCCACCCCCAGAACAGGTGAGTCAGGCCAGGTGGATAAAGAGCCTGAAAACAAAAGACAAGCCCGCCTGCAGCTGGGCTGGATCAATAAACCATGAGCCTGCAGGCTTCACCGTCTGTCACCAGAGGACCAACCACCAGAGGCTCCAACCGATCCGCCTGGCAACTGGTGAGGCAAAACTGAGAAATGTATCACAGTAAGTGAATATACAATAAATGTTTTAAAATTATTTCAATAAAAGAGAAAAAAGTCTCAAACCAGCCTGGCCGAAAGTATTTATCGCTTATATAATTGGACTAAACCTCAATATTGGGTTAAATTCCAGCAGACACACCCGGGTCTGATTACTGCCGCAGCTGAAGAACGAAGGAATCACTGGACCAGAACATGTCTGGCAGCAAGAAGTAGGCCTAGAGACCCAGAAAAGCAACACATCTGGTCCCAAACCAAAGAAATTCAACAACAGAAGCTAAATCTGTGACGTCCATCAGATTACAGAACCATCTGGAAGGTTCTGGAATCCAGAGAACCTCAGTAGAACCAGGATCCACACACAGAGCCAGCAGAATCTCTCTCAACATAAGATCTGAAGCCCTGCAGGCCTCAAAATCAAATCAAATTTTATTTGTATAGCACATTTCAGCAGCAAGGCATTTCAAAGTGCTTTACGTCATAACAAACACAAAAACACAGTCATGCAACATTGAAACATTGAAACAATCAAAACATTAAGCCAAGTGCCACTGTTGAATTCGTAATTGATTACGTTTCAAATGTAACTCTAAACAGGTGGGTTCTTAGTGGAGATTTAAAGGCACTCAGTGTTTCAGCTGTTTTACAGTTTTCTGGAAGTTTGTTCCAGATTTGTGGTGCATAGAAGCTGAATGCTGCTTCTCTTCATTTGGTTCTGGGGATGCAGAGCAGAACCAGAACCAGACGACCTGAGGGGTCTAGATGGTTGGTAGAACAACAGCAGATCTTTAATGTATTGTGTTGCTAAAC